>JAANYP010001787.1:830000-1039145 GCA_020465985.1 Centrapalus pauciflorus
AATATATTTGAAGAAATAGTGACTTTGGAGAGGAAAAATATCGACGATATTATATCTACTTAAACACAATTAACAAAATTACATATATAAATGTCAACAATAATATTATAAAAATTAAAATTAATAAAGAAGATGAACTTTAAATAAATTAGTAAAGAAAATATATAATTTTAATTAAAATAAAAGTTAAATTTTAAATAAAATACGAATAATAGTAAATGTAAATAAAATATTAAAACATAACTATATTTATAAATAAAATAAGTGTGTTTATAATAAATTAAGTATATCTATAAATAATATAATTATAAAGATAAAATAAAATAAATGTTGGACTATAAATGGGTAAATAATAAAACCATAGGGACTAAAAGCGTCTCAATGAAAAGGGTAAAAATGTCATTTTTACAAATTTAACGGTTGTGTCGTTAAGTTTAACGGATGAGGGACTAAAAGGGCACAAAATTAGCAAAATAGGGATGAAATTTGACCTTATTATGGTTAAGGGACTGAATCCGTGTAAAAGGAATTTTTCCCTCATAATGATGTACTTAATTGAGGAAATGGTTACTTACGTCAAAAAGTAACTTGTTGTCACATTTTTTTTCTTCCAATTTGGTTAAAATGCTAAATTTTTTTTTCTATTTAAGGTAACATACTTTTTAAATCAAGTCAATCAAGGTAATCGTATCGGATTAAAAGGTAAAAATTATTGACGTGACAATTTTTTTGTCTAGTCAACGTTTTTTTTCCTTCAGAATTGATAGTTTAGTTGTTATATGATGTGTATATTTTGTGCAATTTAAAAGGAATTTTTGATAATACATTCCTATTTTGAGCAAACTTGAAAATAATTAAGCAATATTAGAAATTAAAAAAACTGATGACTAGATAAAGAAACTGTCATATCAGTAATTTTTACATTTTAATTAGTCCGATAAAGTTAAATTGATTAACTTGATTTGGAAAATATGTTACCTTAAACAAAAAAATTAATATGTTACTCAAATTAAATAACAATGACAATAGATTACCTTTTGATGTAATTAACCCTTTAAGAAATGACGTGTTGACGTTTTAATTAATTGAAGGGTTAATTACGTTAAAAAGTAATATATTGTCACTATTTTTTTCAATTTGGGTAACATATTAATTTTTTTCTATTTGAGGCAACATACTTTTCAAATATCAATCAAGAAAACTGTATCGAATTGAAAGGTAAAAATTACTGACATGACAGATTCTTTATCCAGTCATCATTTTTTAATTGCTAATATTGTTTGATTATTTTCAAATTTGCTCTAAATAGCAATGTATTAATCAAAAAGTTCTTTTAAATTGCACAAAGTTGTGCACATCATATAAAAATTAAAGAGTGAAGTCTGTAAAAAAACTGACTCGACAAAAAAAACTGTTACAATAGTAATTTTTATATTTCAATCTGACATGACTACCTTGATTGATTTGATTTGGAAAGTATGTTACAAATCTATATTCTATATATATTAATAAAGCAAAATGTTTTTTGCCACATGTCATCCTCTCATTGAAAAAAAATCACTTTTTCCCGCCTAATTTGCCTAATTTAGCTTTTCATTTGTACAAGTTAATTAATTGAAAGAAAAATACAATTATGACCTTTTTTTTCTATTCTATTCCATGTAACCATAATTATGGTAATTCATAATTTGTTTTTAAGTATCGTAAACTTAAATAAGAAAAATTATGTTAAATTGTTAACACTGTTTATAAATCATATCATTATATTTTAATATTTTATTTCTAATGTATACTTATTAAATATTTAAATATATCATTCAAAAATCTTTTTTTCCTTTCAAATTTTCTTATAAACTCTTATTTTTAATATACTATTAGTTTATTTCTTTTTATAATTAATATATTTTTTATGTAAAATATTTATGTAATACTTGGGTTTACAAACATAATATCAATCAATGAGTAAATAATATGTCACGTGTCATGCTTTCAATTGATTTGTCATGTGTCGCACTCTGCTTTTGTCATTTCATTTAGTAAATTTAATTTATATTTTAAAGCAAATCAATTATATACAAAACTGATCTTAATGATTAATTAATTAAAATTAAATAATTTATATTATTCTTAAAATAATAAAATTATTATATTATATATAGTTATAAATATATGGTTTTTAAATTAACCCATGTAATACATGGGTAATAATCTAGTGTAACCTACTGTTACATTTTTTTCAATTTGGATAACATACTAATTTTTTTTATAATTATGTTAACATACTTTCCAAATCAAGTCAATAAAGGTAACCATATCAGATTTAAAAGTAAAAATTACTGATGTGACAGTTTCTTTGTCCAATCAGATTTTTTTACAGAAATGACAGTTTAATTATTATATAATGTGCACTATTTTGTGCAATAAAAGTACTTTCTGATAATACCTTTCTATTTGAGCAAATTTAAAAATAATTAAGCAATACTAGAAATTAATTTAAAAAAACTGATGTCAGTTTTCTTTTCAATCCGATACAGTTACCTTGATTGACTTGATTTGAAAAATATGTTACCTCAAATAGAAAAAAATTTAGTATGTTACCCAAATTGAAAAAAACACTAACAATAGATTACCTGTTGACGTAATTAATCCTTAATTAAAATAAAAACACATCACACATTAGAAAAACATCTTGAAAAATATATAGGCTAAAGTGCTAAACTAACAAATGGTCCTTAAGTTTTTGCTTATTTAATTATATATTTCGATTCTATTAAATAAAATTGTTATTGACGCGCGGCTAAAAAGTGATTGTTATTAAGAATTTTTATTTAAGGGTTTATTATGAAAAAACCAACATGTTTTCATGTTTTTTGTGTTTTCGTTCCTCCATGTTATTTTTTTTCATAAAAGTCATCAAGTTATTCTTTCCTTATTGGTTTAGTGAAATTTGGACATTAGAACCTGGTTTTTCAGGTTTTTAAAACCCGTTTCACAAATTATAACCGGGGCTAAATGTCCAAATTTCACTAAACCAATATGACAAGAATAGCTTGAGGTTTTTTATGGAAAAAAATAACATGAAGGGACGAAAACGCAAAGAACGTGAAAACATGTTGGATTTTTTCATAATAAACCCTTTATTTAATTATAAAAAGTGCCGAATATTAATCATTTTATAAACTAAAGAAAATAGTTTTATTAGAAAATAAGATTAAGTTAATATTATTATGTACAACACAAAACATCCATCTAAACTTAAAAGTAAAAGTTAAATCATCATTTTTACATTTTTGTACAAACTGAGACTCGAACTTCTGACTTTATGAATTTTGTATTTTCTTCAAACCAAAGAAACTTATGAATGTTCATTTTAACTACATTTTAACTATCATTGAAATTATATGTTGAAGTAAATGGGAGATTGGATCTTCGATCATCATATAAGTTTTTACCTTTAATTTATATAAGTTTACATTAAACCTTCTTGATATGCACCCATCAAATAAGTTTTTTTTGTCCACAAAGAATTATATTATTAATGGGATAATTGCTCAAAAAACCTTCGAGTTATCAGTTTTTTGTAATTAAAACATTTAACCATACTTCGTTGCATATAAAACCTCGAACTAACTAAAAATCAGTAAATCAATGTTTTATATCAATGGGTAACCGGTTGAAACCGAAAACTAATCCTACGTGAACCGGTAAATAACCTGCGTGGAATAAATTTTAATTGTTGAAACCGGTTGCCAAGTATTACACATCATTTAAACCCTGTTGATAATTTTTAAGCAAGATTACATCATCAAGAAACCGATGAAAGTAAGCCTTATAATACGAAAATTTTTAATAAATCACCAAGAAACCAATGAAAATATCGCTTCTTCAATTCCAAACATGAATTTTGAAAAGAAGTCGAACCGAATCAAATATTTAAAATATATACCGGAAAGAGAATACCAAACGCCACCAAGAAAAACACTAGCTACTCGACAATAGCCGAAAATATAAATGGCATATATAGCATCATTTTCATATTGGATTGGATTAAGATATGACAGTGTAGTGTATTAGAGGTGATTAACAAGTTCTGTTAAAGGCACCAGTTGGAGAATAGTTACTGTAACAGCTAATGTGTAACAGATTAGTTAGTTGGTTAGAATAGTTGATTAACTGCTGTTAATCAAGTCTATAAATAAGAGTCTGTGTAATAGTAAATCAGGATGACAATTCAATCAATGATACAATCATTTGAGTTCAATTCTTTTTACTACAAGTGGTATCAGAGCTTAGGCTAGCACAACGGAGCTTTAGACAGAGGTGTTCGTTGACGATCAACTGAAGAAAACAACCAGGTGACCTCTACGACTCAAGTGCAACAGATAGCTGGGCTAAAGAAGATCAAGTAAAAGGAACAAAGATGGTGTCATCACGATTTGATCTTGAGAAATTCGATGGGAAAAACGATTTCAGTTTATGGAGACTGAAAATGAAGGCTCTCCTTGTACACCAGGGACTAGTGGATGCTTTAGAAGGCGAAGCAGCACTACCTACGACGTTGGATGCCAAACAGAAGAAAGAGATCATGCAGAAAGCTCACAGTGCAATTATCCTGTCTCTAGGAGATCGAGTTCTAAGAGAAGTGTCTAAGGAGATAACTGCTGCGGGAGTATGGCAGAAATTGGAAGCATTATACATGACTAAGTCACCGGCCAATAGATTGTATCTCAAGAAAAGACTCTATACGTTTCAGATGGGAACAGGAAAGAGCCTTGAGGATCATGTTGATGAATTCAACAAACTGGTGCTGGACTTAGAAAATATTGAAGTTGTAATAGAAGAAGAAGACAGAGCTATTATCTTCTTGACATCCCTGCCACAACTCTATGAGCACTTCGTAGATACCCTTATGTTTGGCAGGGAGAGCCTAACCATGGATGAAGTACTTGCAGCATTGAATTCCAGAGAATTGAAGAAGAAATCTGATCCCAAAGAAACCACTTCAGAAGGCCTATATGTAAGGGGTAGATCAGACAAAAGGGAGTTCAAAAAGAAGGGTAATGCAAGGGTAAACTCAAGATCAAAGTCAAAGGGAAAGAAGAAATGTTTCATATGTCAATCAGAGACTCATCTGATTAAAGATTGTCCAGACAGGAAGAAGAAAGAGGACAATCAACCGAGAAACCAAAATGTTCAAGCTGATGATCAAGATGGTTATGACAGTTCTGAAGTACTAATGGTTGCTGCACACCCACTACTAAACCAGTGGATACTAGACTCTGGTTGCTCTCATCATATGTCACCGAATAAACATCTATTCTCTGACTATAAGCAAGCAAATTTGGGCACTGTAAAGTTGGGAGATGATAACTCGTGTAAAGTAGAAGGTCTGGGCAACATCAGAATCAAGCTTGATGATGGGGCAGAATTCACTCTACAACAAGTAAGGTACATTCCCAAACTAAAAAGAAATCTTATCTCCCTTGGGTGCCTAGAAGAGGAAGGGTTAAAAGTGAAAATGGGGGATGGCAAAGTAAAGATAATAAATGGCATTAGAGTTATAATGCAAGGGACTAGAAGAAGTAACAACATATACACTCTGGACTGTCAAGAAGAAGTAAATACAGTAGGATCCAGCAGTGAAATTCAATCCAGAGAGGAAGTGAATGTTTGGCACCAACGTCTGGGTCACATGAGCTTACAGGGTCTAAAGGAGTTGTCCAAATTAAGTGCATTTGGAAGCCTCAAGGTGAACAGCTTAGACTTCTGTGAACAGTGTGTTCTTGCTAAATCACACAAAGTAAAATTTGGCAAAGGTAGTCACAAGTCCAAAAAGGTGTTGGAATATGTACATGCAGATTTATGGGGACCAGCTAGAACCCAAACACTTGGAGGGGCTAAGTATTTTCTGTCCCTAGTTGATGACTACTCTAGAAGAGTATGGGTGTATCTGTTAAAATCAAAAGATGAAGCACTGAGCAAGTTCAAGACATGGAAGTCACTAGTAGAGATACAAACTGAAGCAAAAGTGAAGAAACTTAGAACGGACAATGGTCTAGAGTTTTGTAGCCAAGAGTTTAAGGAGTATTGTGACAACCAAGGTATTGCTAGGCATCTAACAATACCTGGAAATCCTCAACAGAATGGGTTAGTTGAGAGGATGAACAGAACATTGCTCAACAAAGTGAGAGCCATGCTAAATCAGGCTGGAATGCCAAAGTATTTCTGAGGGGAGGCAGTCACCACTGCAGTTTATCTTGTGAACAGAAGTCCTTCTACTGCCATAGAGAACAAGACTCCAATGCATGTGTGGACAGAAGGAGAAGAAACTGACTATAGCCACCTCAGGATTTTTGGTAGTGTCTGCTATGCACATGTTAAACAAGATAAGCTGGAGCCCAGGGCAATTAAATGTGTTTTGCTAGGCTATCCTCAAGGTGTGAAGGGGTACCTGTTGTGGAGAATTGATGGTGGGTCTCCCAAGGTGGTAATCAGCCGAGATGTAACATTTAACGAGAAACTAATGTACAAAGATGTGTTTAACAGAAGCAAGGATGATGCTGTACCAATTGAGGTGGAGTTGGAACCGTGTAATAACAGTAATTCAGCCCCCCAAAGTAGTCCTATTCCAGCAGCAAGTAGCAGTGGCAATGATCAAAGTGTTCAAGGGGAACTAACAGCCTACAGAATTGCAAGGGACAGACAAAGAAGGCTAATTGTTCCACCAGCTAGATACAGAGAACAGGAAGATATAACTGCATTTGCTTTTGCAGTTGCTGAGTTTGAAGATGCCATTGAACCATTGAGCTATAAGGAGGCTGTGGAGTCAATTCAAAGAAAGAACTGGATGGAAGCAATGCAGGAGGAGATGGACTCTCTACATAAAAATCAAACTTGGGTTTTAGTTCCTAAACCAAAAGGGCAGAATGTTGTGGGATGCAAATGGCTGTACAAAATCAAAGAAGGAATTTCAGAATCTGTTGGCCCAAGGTACAAAGCTAGACTTGTTGCAAAGGGGTTTACTCAGAAACCTGGGATTGATTTTACAGAGATCTTTTCTCCTGTTGTCAAGCATGCTTCCATAAGAGTTCTATTGGCACTGACTGCAAGGGCAGATTATGAGCTGGAACAGCTAGATGTAAAAACAACCTTTTTACATGGTGATTTAGAAGAAACTATTTACATGAGTCAGCCCAAGGGATTTGTTATGCCTGGGAAGGAGGATCATGTTTGTTTATTGAAGAAATCCTTGTACGGATTAAAGCAATCTCCAAGAAGATGGTACATAAAGTTTGATGAGCACATTACTACTCATGGTTTCAGCAAGAGTTCCTATGATAATTGTGTTTATTACAAGGAGTACAGTAAAGAGAAGTTTATTTTTCTACTATTGTACGTGGATGATATGCTACTTGCTTGTGAAGACAAAAGAGAAATGCAGGAGACTAAAAGGCTGCTCAGATCAAAGTTTGATATGAAGGAACTTGGAGATGCAAGGAAAATTCTAGGAATGGAGATAACCAGAGACAGAAGCAAGAGAGTACTAAAGCTGTCACAGAGTGGTTATGTTAAAAAGGTTCTAAATAGGTTTGCTATGGAGAATGCAAAGTCAGTTAGTACTCCATTGGGACTACAATTCAAGTTGTCTATGAAAGATAGTCCCAGTTCAGAACAGGAAGCAGCTGAAATGGAGACTGTGCCTTATGCACAAGCAGTAGGAAGCCTCATGTATTTGATGGTTGGTACCAGGCCAGATCTGGCATATGCAGTTAGTCTGGTCAGTAGGTTCTTATCCAAACCTGGAAAAGAACATTGGAAGGCGGTTAAATGGATCTTGAGGTATCTGTAAGGAACTCAAGAAGTTGGGTTAATTTTTGGAGCAGAGTCCAACATGGATCAGACAATTCAAGGATACTCTGATTCAGATTTTGCAAAGGATTTGGATAAGTTCAAATCAGTAAGTGGGTATGTGTTCAAGGTGAAAGGATGTGTGGTTAGCTGGAAGTCATCACTGCAACATGTTGTGGCCTTATCATCTACACAAGCTGAGTATATTGCACTGACAGAAGCAGTGAAAGAAGCAATCTGGTTAAAAGGAATGGTTACTGAGCTTGGAGTTCAAGTTAAGGAAGCATTGGTGTTATGTGATAATCAGAGTGCCATCTATCTCTCAAAGAATCCTACTCATCATGAACGATCCAAGCATATAAATGTAAAACTACACTTCATAAGGGAAGTCATAAGCAACAAACTAGTAACTGTGGAAAAGGTACATACTGACAATAATGCAGCTGATATGCTAACCAAAGTCCTGCCTATTTCAAAGTTTCAATGGTGCTTAAGCAATATTCATGTATTACAGTACTTGTAATCAAGGTGGAGAATGTAGTGTATTAGAGGTGATTAACAAGTTCTGTTAAAGGCACCAGTTGGAGAATAGTTACTGTAACAGCTAATGTGTAACAGATTAGTTAGTTGGTTAGAATAGTTGATTAACTGCTGTTAATCAAGTCTATAAATAAGAGTCTGTGTAATAGTAAATCAGGATGACAATTCAATCAATGATACAATCATTTGAGTTCAATTCTTTTTACTACAGAAAGACGAGAATATTATTAGGCATTTGAGACTATAATTGAAAGGACAACGAGACCCGATGACTTGATTAGTTTCTCGGCTTTATAACAGCAAGCATCGGATTAAGTTTCTGTGTTGTAAGTCCAATCGTATTATCATCGTCACCGGTATCATCTTTAAGACTCCACTCGAACTCCTGCACCATTTGCCCGATCCCCACGCAAGCAATCAGCATTGCCTCCATAGCCCCTGCACACACTCGTTTCCCTGCTCCAAATGCCATCGTTCTTTGCAGGTCGATTGGTCCGTCCTCTGCAAGAAATCTGTCCGGATTCCACTCTTCAGGGTCCTCCCAGATTTCCTTCTCCATATTACATCCATAAATGTTTATTGCGAGCTACAAAACATCATAATTAATCATTTATAAAACATCTAAGAAACAACGTTTATGTACGTACGTCTAAACTAACCTCAGTCCCAGCAGGAACATGGTACCCTCCGAGCTCTGTGTTGTCGTGCACGTATCTTAATGGGATTATCGCAACAGGACTATGCCTTCTCAAAGTTTCATGAAAAACAGCTGATAAGTACGGCATCTTGCACAGCTTCTCCTCCGTGATCTTTTCTGACCCGCAAACATTTCGGATTTCTTCATACAGACGTTCCTGCTTTTTTGTGTTTTTCGAGAGCTCGTACATTGCCCATTCCATGGTGACCATTGTGGTATCTGCCGTTTCAATTATGGGTTCCCAGAGTGACATTAGCAGTTGTTTCTCGGTTAATGGTTCTTCCTCAGCCAACAAGTAATCGATTAAGCTGTTCAAATTCTGTTCTTTTTTTGGGAGAAAACATATATGTATAGATCGATCAGTACAATACATTCGATCCATGGCAATAAAGAATTCTATGATTCTTTACCTCCCCAGAAGCTATACGGTTTTTGTGTTCTCTAATCAGGGCGTTCATCACAGCCTCTCTTCGAATATACATTTGTTCGATTTTCTTCTCAAAGACGGGGTTGGGGATCCAATTCAGATATGGGAAGAAGTCTCTCCAGTCGACTTCTATGCCACCCATCAACGGATCAAGCACCAAAACTTGAAATAACTCCTCTCTAGTCATGGTGATTCGAAGATCATCCACATAAATGCTTCCAACAACATCCTTGCCAAATACCTGCAATAATATTAATTAACATACTATACGTTTATTGATCGAATCATTGAAACATGTTATAGAAGTGATCGATGGGCTGGATAAGGGAACCCAACTCACTTGTTTTAATGTCAATGAGAAAAGTTCAGACTGGACAATTTTCCTGAGGTTTACTTCTTCATTATGAGAATTTGGAGCCAAGGCATGAAGATGGTTCGAAAGATTCTCGGCCATGGTGTCTCTATGGACACGGAGTTTCTTCTGTCATGGATTCAACATGATTAATTAGTAATCATATCTAATTTGGCAATTGCGGCAAACGTGAAACTTTTTTGTTTATGTGTATCACTTGTGATTGACACATAAGTTGTAAAATCACAGTACATCATCGATATATGAGCATGCTGACCGGTTTGACTAGTAACCGGTCATCATATATAATTACTAAATTAGCTCATTGTAGAAAGGTTAATTATTAAAACGGAGGAGAAAAACTATAGGGACAGATTAATCCTGAAAGTTTGTTGGTACTTCATAACATTTTCTTAGTTTCAAAATTATGAACACCAACCAGAGCTCCTGGTCCCAGGACACTAGTGAGTATATGGCGCTTGACAGTCTTGTGATAATCGTCGTAATCACTCATGGCGATCATGGTTTTATCAGCAGAGAGGATCTTTAATGCTTTTGAAAGTTTTCTGGTTGAAATGGAATCGAATTTGGTCACCATAGCCTGTTTTGGATGCATGGTAATAATTAGATCGATATATTTCACATCTAATTACAACGATTATAGACAAGCATATAACTTTTATCATGGTTAACCTCTTTAGCAACATGATTAGAGTTAACGACAACCATGGAGGTGGCACCGGCTTTAATGGAGTAAATAGGGCCATAAGTTTCTGCCCACTTTGTAAAAGTCTTGTATGGTTTCTTCTCCTTCAACTGAAGCAAATTACCCAACAATGGCACTCCTGGTACCTCTGTGATTTTCATTTACCCACATCATATATCAACATCAATTGACAATGGATCAAATACGAACTCATCTTATAATATAATAGAAACCGTAAACCAATGCTTTGTAAACTTTGTATATATGCATATATGTATGTTATATATGAATATATTTAACAAAAAAAACGCTCGTTAATCTCATGAAATTATCGTAAATCTTGTGTCCTTTTATGTAGTGCATTATGTTTTTGTGAACCTTATTACTATCATTTTTGGAACCACATGTTTTTTCCCAATTTGACAAAGATCGAAAATCAATTTTTTTTTTCATATTATTCATATGCAACAGATATGTGTACGTATCATTTGTTCTTTTATATATATATATATATATATATATATATATATATATATATATATATATATATATATATATATATATATATATATATATATATATATATATACACACACACACATACACAGAGAGAGAGAGAGAGTGAGTGAGAGAGAGAGTGAGTGAGTATGTGTAGCATCATACCAGGAGCAGTAGGGAGATGATTTGGATTAAGACGTTGATTAGAGAGATAAGTTTTAAGAACCAAGAAAGAAAGACCACTGGCAACCACAACTGCCGGACCAGCAAATGCGATGGCCGCTGATCCCGCCGGCGCCACCGTTTGCATGTTTCTGGTTATTTCCCCGCAGAAAGAGACAAGCGATTGCTAGTTGAGTTAGTGAGTGTAGTGAGCTCGACTGGGTACGTGTGTGTGTATATGCACCACTGCTACATATATATTGTAGCACTTAGGAAATACTTAATTATGAAATACGACTTATACTAAACAACGTATAATGAGTACGCCAGTTTAGAATTTTAAAAGGTTGGATTTCCAAACATGATGTAACATACACTTGACTGATTCAAAGATCAATAAATGACGAAAAGAAAAGTCGAAGATTCCAAAAACTCATGATTCCGAGGAGACCAAGGCATAGATAGTCATTGTTCAATATGTACTACAACCACTAGTACTCTAAAATGAAACGAATGTAACATTCCTATTCCTGTAACTAACATTTGGCACAGTGAAAGGGCAAATTGATTAAATTAACAACATACTTTCACCGTTTTTCTTATTACAAAATTTTATTATTTTTCTTACCATTTATTGGATCCTACTTGTATATCTGATCCATTATATGCAACCGGGTGACCTACAACGAAGGTAGCAGGTTACCTTCACCGTCACAGTCACCGTCTCAGTCCCAAACCACCGTTAACCACCGCCACTGTGACACCCTTGCCACATTAACCACCAATTACCATACACCCAGGATTATTCACCAACAAACAGATAACATAATGATCTGATATCTTAATTAAAGTGCGGAAGCATAACATACAAAATAAAATAATACAAATCTGACAAACACCCTACGGTGCTACATAGGTTACACAACTAAGTCTACAGATCCAAAAGTATTACATCATCCCCAAATTTATTACAACATTGATTCCATAAAGCAAATACCAAGTTAAAACAGTGGAAATCTTCAAACACTTCAATAAACGTCCTAGCTAGACGGTCCCGCAGCGGATTTCCCTTTTCCTGTAAAAATATAACAACTGAAGGGGTAAGCTAAAGCTTAGTGAATACCATATGATTTTACACATTCTACAAATCATTATGATGCCACCCGGAGTAACCGCGGTAACACATACCGTATACTCCACACGTACTCCAAGTACGCAAACCCGAGCCGCAGCTCCTTCGAGCTGACACTCGGCATAAGAAAACCAACCATCTGAGGCAGACATTACATCGGGGATGACTTACTGTCTATCCTGACCACAGAGGTGTCAAACTCTTGGTCATATAGCACAGTAACATCAGAGTACAGATGCGACCACGCAGGTCCATCGAAAGGATGCACAACAAATGAACGGACATGCAACAAGTATGAATGTGCATCAACATTTACGCATGTTAGTAGAGTGCCAAACGAATATGAAACAACATGCCTCAGCAGGCAATGCAAACATAATGCAGATGCAGCAATGTTAAAATCAAAGGTACTCACAGTGGGTGCGTTATTATTCTTTAAGCAATATTATTTCTCCACGGAATTTCAACCGGATCCACAAAGTACCCCACTGTGGGTTAAACAACACCACAAGGGACCTGTTTTATTTCCATAATGAAAACATATTATCATTATATGTTCTTTAACAATTTACCATTAACTTGTATAAAATAAAGTGCTACAACATTCGGAAACGTCATCCGAAACTCATATCATATACCGTTATTCATGGTGTTAATATTCCCAATTAACCCTCCATTATATGCCTTAATATAGTACAAAAGATATCCCAAAAGTTTATTTATTTGACCATAAATTCGGATCCTTTTAAACCCATCCGAATTACCCAAAAGCTTATAGAACTCGCCGAGTAGGCATAAGGAACTCGCCGAGTTCCTATCCGGATTTCGGATCATTGGCTGAATTTCGGACTCATCCGGATTGGGTTGACCCATCCGAGTTCGGGTTGACCCATCCGAATTCGGACCCTCCGAGTTCGGTTCTTAAATTGATTTCGATCCTTATCCAAATTTCGGGTCTCATCCGAATTCGGGTCCCAACCGAATTC
Organism: Centrapalus pauciflorus; assembly: GCA_020465985.1. Lineage (NCBI taxonomy): Eukaryota > Viridiplantae > Streptophyta > Magnoliopsida > Asterales > Asteraceae > Centrapalus > Centrapalus pauciflorus. The sequence continues at coordinate 843,349 of JAANYP010001787.1, forward strand.
GGATCCAATACTTATGAATTTTATGCATCTTATTCTCAAAATAAACCCCAAGAAGATAAATCATGTTCTTACCTTAATTTCCACTTGAATCTTGTTAATATTCAGATGTAATCCATGAATTTCTTTCTTCAAATTCGAATTTCAGCAGAATGTTTGAGAGAATTTGAGAGAGTTTTAGTTGTAGAGAGAGAGAGAGATATCATTCAAATGTAAGACCAATGGTCTTTTATTCCCAATTATCGGCTATTGGCACATTTAGCCCCTCAACTTATCCGGTTCCATAAAATACTGATTTCTATCTTAATTTTATTATCACCAACAAATAAAAATCATCATACTAAACCAAAATAATTTGACATTCTTAATATTCCTTAATTCCTTAAAATAACAACCAACTTTAAATAACTGAACACATAATCATTTTCATAGTCCAACTTAATTATGCAAATTACAAATTTTAAACTTAATAAACTTCAAATACAATAATTTAAATCCGAGGATGTTACAGCATGGGCTCCACCACGCTCAACTACGTCCTCGAAGTTACTCGGATTCGAACAATCTCGGATACTTCTTCTTCATCTCAGACTTAGGCTCCCACGTATGATTCGCTCCTTTGTGATGCTTCCAACGTACCAACACCATCTCTATTTCTTTACTTCTCAATTTCTTTACTTTCGTATCTAACACACACTCCGGCTCTTCAATATACCATAGCCTTTCATCAATTTGCAATTCAGTGTGATCTGCCCAATCTTCGTTTTCGGCAGTGAATGACTTCCTGAGATTTCCCACATGGAACACCGGGTGTATGCCCGACATTTCTTCTGGCAACTCTAAACGATATGACTGGTTTCCAACTTTCTCTTTAATCCTGAATGGTCCGACGAATCTCGGGGCCAACTTTCCTCTCTTCACGAATCGTGTAACACCTCTCATAGGTGACACTTTCAGATACACCCAATCATTTACCTCAAAGCTGATTGGTTTGTGCCTTCTATCGTAATAACTTTTCTGGCGATCCTGGGCCGCCTTCATATTCTGTCTTACCAATTGAATCTTCTCATTTGTTTCCTGCAATAATTCCGGCCCAGCAATCGGCGTTTCACCGGTTTCCCTCCAACATGTAGGAGTCCTACATCTTCTCCCATACAACGCTTCAAACGACGCCTTCTTTATTGTCGCATGGTAACTGTTGTTATACGAAAATTCTATCAATGGTAAATGGTCGTCCCAATTGCCACCGAGATCCAATACACATGATCTCATCATATCTTCAAGTGTTAAGATGGTCCGCTCACTCTGACCATCAGTTTGCGGACGATAAGCTGTACTCATTGCTATTCTCGTGCCCAACCCTTCTTGTAAAGACGACCAAAAGTTGGAAGTAAATCGGCTGTCCCGATCAGATACTATAGACTTAGGTACTCCATGTCTCGAAATAATCTCATCCAAGTAAATCTGAGCTAACTTTTCCAGTGAATAACTCTCTCTTATTGGAATGAAGTGTGCCGACTTGGTTAATCTATCAACGATTACCCATACCGCATCGTGTTGACGCCTAGTTTTCGGTAACTTCGTGACAAAGTCCATAGTGATATGCTCCCACTTCTATTCCGGAATGGGAAGCGGTTGCAAACTACCATAAGGCTGCTGGTGTTCGGCTTTCACTAACCGACAAGTTCGGCATCTCTCCACGTACTGTCCGATATCTTTCTTTAATCCGGGCCACCAAAAATCTGCTTTAAGCTCGTTGTACATCTTGGTGCTCCCGGGATGTACAGAAAATTTAGATTGATGAGCTTCTTCTATTATTACATTTCTCATGCCCCCAAACTTTGGCACCCAGATCCTTCCGTACATACCTTTCAATCCAGATTCGCTCGTTTCCATATTCTTAATCTGTGCCCTTATATCCTCAGCACCAACATTCTCGTCTTTCAAGGCTTCCTCCTGCGCGGCCTTAACATCATTTATAATCGTAGATGTTAACATAGTAGATGTCAACATGTAGCAGCAATCCTTGGAATATGCTTTACGGCTTAAAGCATCGGCTACTACATTAGCCTTACCAGGATGGTAAAGGATTTCACAGTCATAATCCTTTATCAGTTCCATCGAACGTCTCTGTCTCATGTTAAGTTCTTTCTGGCTGAAAATGTACTTCAGACTCTTATGATCTGTATATAACTGACACTTAGTTCCATAGAGATAGTGTCTCCACAGTTTCAGTGCAAAAGTAACTGCAGTCAACTCCAAGTCATGAGTCGAGTAGTTCTTTTCGTGCTGCTTAAGTTGTCTTGAGGCATACGCTATTACTTTTCCACGTTGCACCAATACTGCACCAAGTCCCAACCTCGAAGCATCCGTGTATACAACAAAGTCCTCATTACCCTCTGGTAGAGCAAGTATCGGTGCTTCACTTAATGCCTTCTTCAAAATCTCAAACGCCTCTTGCTGCACAGTTTCCCATACAAACGGTGCATTCTTCTTTGTTAACACAGTTAAAGGGACTGCAATCTTTGAAAAGTCCTTTATAAATCTCCTATAGTAGCCTGCCAGCCCTAGAAAACTTCTAACTTCCATAGCTGAACGAGGCGGCTCCCAATTCCTTACCGCTTCTACCTTTGCCGGATCTACAGAAATTCCGGCTCCCGATATCACATGTCCCAAAAATTGAATCTGTTGCAGCCAAAACTCACATTTTGAGAACTTGGCATACAACCTTTCCTTTCTTAACAATTCCAATAATTCTTTTAGATGATCAGCATGTTCGGCTTCCGACTTAGAGTATACTAAAATATCATCGATAAACACAATTACCGATTTATCCAACATCGATCTACATACTCTATTCATTAAATCCATAAACACTGCTGGGGCATTGGTTAAACCGAAAGGCATCACCAGAAACTCGTAATGCCCATACCGAGTCCTGAAAGCTGTCTTAGGCACATCTTCCTCTCGAACTTTTAACTGATGATACCCCGACCTCAAGTCGATCTTAGAAAAGACAGAAGCTCCATGAAACTGATCAAATAAGTCATCTATCCGCGGCAGCGGATACTTGTTCTTAACAGTCAGTTTATTCAACTCCCGGTAATCAATGCACATTCGCATTGTGCCATCCTTCTTTTTCACAAACAAAACAGGGGCTCCCCACGGCGATGAACTTGGTCGAATAAAGCCCTTGTCCAACAACTCCTGGAGTTGTGTCATCATCTCTTTCATCTCGGTTGGGGCAAGGCGATAAGGAGAACGAGCTACCGGTGCAGCTCCAGGGATCAGATCAATTCTAAATTCCACTTGTCTCTCAGGCGGCACGCCAGACAAGTCTTCTGGAAACACATCCGGGAATTGTGAAACAACAGGCACATCGGCCAACGTCTTCTTCTCAGCCTTGGCATCTATAGCATATGCCAGGTAGGCGTCACACCCCTTTGCAACAAGCTTTCGGGCTTTTGCAGTAGTCAATAGGCACAGATCCCCACTTCTCCTATCCCCGTAAATACAGATCTCACGCCCCTCCGGAGTAGTTATCTTTATCATACGCTTCTTACACACTATATGGGCTTCGTTCTCTATCAACCAATCCATCCCGATAATTACATCAAATTCACTAAACTCGATCGGAATCAAGTCCAAATTGAAGACTACATCTTCAATCACTAAGGTGCAGTTACGGTATACGTGGTCTACCTTGACTAAAGTATTACTAGCAGTTTCAATATCTAGTACAGCAGATAGCTTAGACAAAGGCATGGCAAGTTGTTGTGCAAACATAGTAGATACAAACGAGCGGTTGGCACCCGAATCGAAAAGAACTCGTGCAGGCATGGAATTAACAATAAACATACCAGTAACCACCTCGGGGTTTTCCCTTGCCTCTTCCGCAGTAATCTGGAATGCATGAGCTGGTGCCCTTTGTGGCTGGTTCCGGCGGTTGACTGAACCACCACTAGATCCTCCAGATGATCGTGTTGTCGATGGAGCAGCAGCTGTAGGAGCATTCTTACGACAATTTCTGCTATAGTGCCCCCACACTCCATATTTATGGCAGGCATCTGATCTTCGTGGACATTCATTCTGAAAGTGGCCCAACTCTCCGCAACAAAAACATGCACGCCCGTTTGTGCACTTGCCGAAGTGCTCCAGATGACACTTGTTACAATACTGGGGCTCGGTGTTGATGGAGTAAGCATGTGCGCGACCAGAAGAACTAGACTGTCGGCGATAAGACTGTTGCGGCGAGTACTACGATGATCGTGAAGAACCAGAGTAGCCTCCTTCACGCTGACGTTTCGGTGGTGAGGGTTGAGTTGGGTTAGCTGAAGCAGCAGCAGACCCCATCACGTATCCAGACATACTTAGAATCTGTTCCACATTTCTGGCGGCTTCCAATAGACCAGCAAATGTGGGTTAGCGTACATTGCTCATCACCCTCCGAATCTCCAAATCCAGACCAGCCTCAAACCTGGTCACTTTTCTTTCCTCCGTATCCACTTGATGAGGCGCGAACAAACTCAGCCTCGTGAACTCTACTGCATACTGGGACACAGACTTAGTCCCCTGAATCAGCGTCATGAATTTAGCTTCAAGTCTTCGGCGCTCATCGGCCGGGCAGTACTGCTGAGTAAAAATTTCAGTGAACTCAGCCCATTTCATTACGGCAACCTTCTCCATTGTTAGTGCATTCACCATCGAGTTCCACCACATTATTGCGTCTTTGGTGAACATGGCAGTAGCGAATCGGACCATATCCTTCTCAGCACAATCGCTGATTCGGAAAGTCCTTTCTGTAGCTGTTATCCACTCCAATGCAGTAACAGCATCCCCCAGTCCATTGAATTCGACTGCTCCATTTCCCTTAAAGTCCTTGAAACGACAACCCCTGGGCTTATTAGATGACCCAGTGTTGTCATCTTGCTCGTCATTGTTTCCTCCCTCCTTTTCCTTATTCTTCCTTTTCTCTTCTCTTCGCTTAGCTTCGGCCTCATCTCGAGCCCGAAACTGATCTTGAATCATCTGATTTTGCTCAGCCATCAAGGCTAGCATCATTTCTCTCGTCTCTTCTGGTGTCATTCCTCCAGACATGTTCTGAAATATGAAACATATAACTTATTTAGTAACATGTCATTAATTTATAGACACCACCCAATTGTCCCGTATGATAGTCAATATTCTTATGATTACTAGATCGTAACCTATCTTAATTCAGATCATTGCTTAAAATCACTACATGTCAACACTTAATGTTTGAGACCAAGACCTCACGGACACTTGAATCTCAAACTACTGCTCTGATACCATAAGCTGTGACACCCTTGCCACATTAACCACCAATTACCATACACCCAGGATTATTCACCAACAAACAGATAACATAATGATCTGATATCTTAATTAAAGTGCGGAAGCATAAAATACAAAATAAAATAATACAAATCTGACAAACACCCTACGGTGCTACATAGGTTACACAACTAAGTCTACAGATCCAAAAGTATTACATCATCCCCAAATTTATTACAACATTGATTCCATAAAGCAAATACCAAGTTAAAACAGTGAAAATCTTCAAACACTTCAATAAACGTCCTAGCTAGACGGTCCCGCAGCGGATTTCCCTTTCCTGTAAAAATATAACAACTGAAGGGGTAAGCTAAAGCTTAGTGAATACCATATGATTTTACACATTCTACAAATCATTATGATGCCACCCGGAGTAACCGCGGTAACACATACCGTATACTCCACACGTACTCCAAGTACGCAAACCCGAGCCGCAGCTCCTTCGAGCTGACACTCGGCATAAGAAAACCAACCATCTGAGGCAGACATTACATCGGGGATGACTTACTGTCTATCCTGACCACAGAGGTGTCAAACTCTTGGTCATATAGCACAGTAACATCAGAGTACAGATGCGACCACGCAGGTCCATCGAAAGGATGCACAACAAATGAACGGACATGCAACAAGTATGAATGTGCATCAACATTTACGCATGTTAGTAGAGTGCCAAACGAATATGAAACAACATGCCTCAGCAGGCAATGCAAACATAATGCAGATGCAGCAATGTTAAAATCAAAGGTACTCACAGTGGGTGCGTTATTATTCTTTAAGCAATATTATTTCTCCACGGAATTTCAACCGGATCCACAAAGTACCCCACTGTGGGTTAAACAACACCACAAGGGACCTGTTTCATTTCCATAATGAAAACATATTATCATTATATGTTCTTTAACAATTTACCATTAACTTGTATAAAATAAAGTGCTACAACATTCGGAAACGTCATCCGAAACTCATATCATATACCGTTATTCATGGTGTTAATATTCCCAATTAACCCTCCATTATATGCCTTAATATAGTACAAAAGATATCCCAAAAGTTTATTTATTTGACCATAAATTCGGATCCTTTTAAACCCATCCGAATTACCCAAAAGCTTATAGAACTCGCCGAGTAGGCATAAGGAACTCGCCGAGTTCCTATCCGGATTTCGGATCATTGGCTGAATTTCGGACTCATCCGGATTGGGTTGACCCATCCGAGTTCGGGTTGACCCATCCGAATTCGAACCCTCCGAGTTCGGTTCTTAAATTGATTTCGATCCTTATCCAAATTTCGGGTCTCATCCGAATTCGGGTCCCAACCGAATTCGGATCCAATACTTATGAATTTTATGAAGATTTATTCAACTGTTCTTGAGTACTCGCCGAGTTCCTCATGAACTCGCCGAGTTCACCAGCAGATTTTCATATCGCAGCTACGGTTTTTTAAGTGAAAATTGCCAAAACTTAAATTTATTCACATGCAATCCATACATTCGATTTATTACTATATATTGAGTGTTTTTACATCATTTTCCATAACATTAACACTCAAATTCGTCCAGATTGACCCAAAATATGAAATTTTCTTCAAGAACTTAAAAACCTACAAAAGTTAAGATTTCTAACCTTTTTGAACGAATTATCGAACGAATCTTGTTTCTGAACCTTCAAGGATGTTCAACTATTGATTTCCAACTGATATAACATACATGCATTACAAATTTTTCAGATTAAAATCCGAATTTTATGCATCTTATTCTCAAAATAAACCCCAAGAAGATAAATCATGTTCTTACCTTAATTTCCACTTGAATCTTGTTAATATTCAGATGTAATCCACGAATTTCTTTCTTCAAATTCGAATTTCAGCAGAATGTTTGAGAGAATTTGAGAGAGTTTTAGTTGTAGAGAGAGAGAGAGATATCATTCAAATGTAAGACCAATGGTCTTTTATTCCCAATTATCGGCTATTGGCACATTTAGCCCCTCAACTTATCCGGTTCCATAAATTACTGATTTCTATCTTAATTTTATTATCACCAACAAATAAAAATCATCATACTAAACCAAAATAATTTGACATTCTTAATATTCCTTAATTCCTTAAAATAACAACCAACTTTAAATAACTGAACACATAATCATTTTCATTGTCCAACTTAATTATGCAAATTACAAATTTTAAACTTAATAAACTTCAAATACAATAATTTAAATCCGAGGATGTTACAGCCACCCTCACTAAAACACTACCAAACGCAAATTGAATTTTTAACCTTAACCAGATCTGGAATGAAGAAACCAAAACCAGATCTGATGCTATTTCAAATCTGAAAATCACATTCAAATCCCACTAAAAACGAAGAACACAAAATGAAATTGAAGAACACAAAGACAGATCAAAAAATCAGATCTGAACATGAAAATCGAATAAACCAATAATTCGAAATCCCAAAATAAAGATGAAACCTAACAAAATCAGATCTGAACATAAAATCGAGTGGGAGAGCGAAACCCTAACCTTGAAAACGAAACCCTAACATGTGAAGGATTGGGGATCCATCATTTGAACCAGAGGGTGGTCTCCATCTTTCTCTCTCTCTGTCGCTCTCTCTCGCCATAGTTCTCTCTATGTATGAACATGGAAACCGGCGAAGGGGAGAATGTGTGGAGCATGGAAGCTATGTGGCTGCAGATGGGGCTTTATATCGAGATGGTGGTAGGGACGAGGAGGAGGTGGCTGGAACCGGTGGGTGCGACAAAGCGCCGATGGATCGGAGCTCGCCTCCCCTTCGCCGGAGCTGTGACCTCCATCTTCTTTCTCTCTCTCTGTCACTTTTTTTCTTGCCCTCTCTCTCTGTAAGCATGAAACCGGCTCAAAAGAAAAAAATAACCGGTTAAATAACATAAATTGCCATAAATGATAGGTCAAAGTGAGTAGGCTCCAATTAATGGTACAAAATAAAGTAAAATGTTGTAATAAGAAAAAAGAGGTAAGTAGCTTGCTATTTTATGCAATTTGCCCCACAGTGAAACGCACCATTTTGGTGCTTCACGACGCCGTTTCACATTTTACAGTAATTATGAAAACAGTCTCTGTAGTTTATATTAAATTTTAGATTTCGTCCCTAAACTTTTAATTTTTTAAATTTTAGTATTATTATCAAGGTTTATATTCAACATTGTTACTTATCTATTAACTTTAATTAAAATACACATTTTGTCATTGTTTATAATTTTTTACCAATCTAATTAAAAATTATAAACAATAAAATATTAATAATTTTAATCAATCGGAAACAAAAAATAAATATGATAAAAAACATCAACTTTTATATATATATATATATTCTATTTTTTTGAACGAAAACATTTCGAATTAAATTGGTTCGTCGTTTTTCCATTTCGTTAAATTGGAAATCGAATGGTTATCGTTTTTCTACTAAATCATTATAAATTAGATTGTTTGTTTGTTATTTACGAAATGGTTATTTTATCCGTCCAAAATACTTAAATTTAATTGGTCTTTTTTTCTATTTGGTTAATCATTTTGCTGGAAAAATTGAAATGTTCGTCGTTTCAATTTTAAATATTTTCGCTCGAAAAAAGCAATGAATCATTTCGGTATTCAATTTAATCAAGCGAAATAAAACAACCGCTTAATCTAATTATTAATGTTTTTGACCGGAAAAAACTTTTAATAACTTTGATTTTCAATTTAACCAAACGAAAAACGCCTAACCATATTAGTTTTATATATTTTTGCTCAGAAAAAATGACAAACTATGTTAAATTTAAACGATTGGAAATAACGCCCAACTGATTTAATCATAAATGTTTTTGCTTGGAAAAAACGAAAAACTCGATCTAAATTTTATGTTAACCGAACGGAAAACAATTAATCCATCTATAAATTATTCCGATAGAAAAAAAGACAATTATTTCACTTTTTAATTTTTTAACGAATGAAACAATGAAACTTTTTAAAGCTTAATAAATATTGAACTCAACATTTTTTATATTTATATATTTGTAAATAAAAATATTCATTTTGTACAACAACTTCTTCAATATTTGATTAGATATTTAAATGTTGAAAATTTATTTTTTTACCTCAACTTGACGAATTAAATAACACTGTTTCATTTTGTTTTGTTTTTTGGTTTTTGCCTTTTGTCTCAAAAGATGTATATAAAACATCAACTTTTGTTGTTCATAATTTTTGTGAAAAAATGGGTTTACTATGAAAAAAACCAACATGTGTTTCATATTATTGCGGTAAAACCTCTTTGTGTTACTTTTACCAATAAAATCGACAAATTATTTATTTGTTTGTGATTTTTGGAACTATTCTTTTTTGCCAAAAAAATCATTAAATTTGCGGCTTTTCATGGCATGTTTTTTGGTGGTAAATACAAGACTGATTATGAAAAAAAAACAATTTTTTACGAAGCCAGAAAAAATAAACAATAACCTAAGGACTTTTTTAGGAAAACATATCATGGATGGACGAAACCACAAAAAACATGAAAACATATTCTTTTATTGTTTTGTACATATAAAACCCTAAAAACAATATACTTTAGACATCATCGATTGAGTCATATACCAAATTCGTAAAAAAAATGTAACCCACTAATGCTTAAATACATAAATACACTTACGTTGTTATCATTAAACATGTTCTTATTTCTTAATATCGTATGTTACCGTAAGCAGTAAAAACCACATATTTATGATGGATACTCGCAGCAATGCACGGACAACCATAACACTAGCTAGTCTTAGAAACATTGTAGAAAGTTACTTGGACGACGGCACCCACTTGATGCAGCTCTTTGTATAATGTCACGTCATAGGTTTTTTTTTTTTTTTAATTATTTTGTTATTTATATAATATTAAAATAATAAGAAAATGTTAAATCGAAAGTGATGTGAAATGTTATTTCATAAGGTGAATAAGTGCTACATAATAAGAACTAAGACGACCCCTTTTTTCAAATTATACATTTGTTAGTATTTATTATAAAAATGCAAAAGGTTAAAACTGGTTTTTATTTTAAGTAATGAATTAAATTTGTCTTCATATAAATGGAACATACTCGTAAAATATTTTAAAAATTGTAACTTTGGTATTTTTTTTTAATGAAAAAGCATCACTAAAAAGGATTGTTAAAAGTGTCTGGAAACTCACAAAATAAGAAATTACATATTTATAACTTTTTTATAAGTATGTTTTCTAAAAGGGCAAATGTAGTCTGATACCTAAAAATAATCATCGACTGAAACCATTTTATGTAAGAATCCTATGTTTATATGCAATCTATCTATATATTATAATAAATGAGAACAATTCTTGCCACGTGTTATCCTCTTAATATCCCTTTTTTTATTTTCCCGCTCTTTTATAAAAAATAAAAATTACATTAATTTTAGTAACATGGATATCATTTAATTCATTTAATTTGAACTTTTGAAACTTATTATTTTTGTTTCCTAAACTAATTGAAACTATAATTAATACTTAAATAAAACTTTTCAAATTAACAAGCTAAAATAAAATTTTTAAACATCTATGAGATAATAAACTCAAGTTTAAATATTCCAAAGAATAAATAATTTTAAAACACTTAGTAAAATAAAAAATTTAAATTTAAAATAAAAAATTTTAAAAGATGAATAAATAATAAATTTCATATTTAAATGTCTGAAATAATAAATAATTTTATGAAATAATAATGAAATACCTTATTATACAATAAATTTGAAAAACATTTTGTTATTGAATCTTTAATTATATGTTAAGTATGAAATTTTCACACATTTAAAAAAATAATCATTCAAATTTCAAATGTATTTTCTTTGATAAAAATTTGTACTAATATTTTCTAAAACTTCAAAACTATATGTTGCAAAATTTATATTATGAAATAAATTAATTTCAAACAATCTTAATTAACGATTAACGCTGGAATTGTTATATAGGTTTTAATCACTTTGGAAATATAAATTTATTATTAATTAAAACAACTTCAGTAAGAAAACTTATATATGGTCTTATTTAAGGTCCCTAATAAAGTTGTACAAATAAAAATAATATACTGCATAAAAATAAAAAATATAAATAATTATTTTGTTGATTTCTATGGGATTGATGATGGCACAACAACAAATAAAACAGAATGAAGAATTAAAAATTTTGAATTAATAAAAAGAAGATAATAATTGAATTAACTCACATATGTAAGAATCATAAAAATACTATATTTAAATCATAATTCAAATATTTTGAATCACATATTCACCGTCTTTTTTTGAAGTAAACATTAACTTAAAACCATCATTTTTACCATTGACTTAATGATTTTGTCTGTGTCATCTTTTTATTGGTTTTATTGTATTTAATTTAAAAAATATTAAAGGGTCTTAAAGGATTACACCTCTTTATAAATTTTAAATGTATAACTAATTTTTTATATCAATCCATGTAATACATACATAGGTCTATACTATTAAAAGAATAACTATACTCATTTCTGGTGAAGCCACGTGTCGTCACCATGAATCGACACATGGAAGAATAAAAAAATTTAAATCAAATCTATCCAAATCTAATAATCCACTTTTAAATTCAAATCAAATCAAATCAAACAAAATCTAATACTCTACTAACTTATTAATTAAATATATCCAAATATAATATAATCCATTTTTAAATTCAAATCAAATCAAATCAAATCAAACAAAATCTAATAATCTACTAATTTATTAATTATAAGATAATATAATAAAAGTTTAAAAAAATATAAGAAAATAATTACTTTTCATATATATTTAGAAATATACAAAATTAATAGGTCATAATAAATAATAATATCATCTTATATACTTTTGTTTAAAAAACACTACAACAAAACGAGTCTATTGCAACCTTGGCAAAATGTTGCATTAGGCCTGCAAAAAGTTGCATTATGCCTAAAGTAACCTTTTAGCAAGAGTTGCATTATGTCCTCTTGCATTAGGTCTAAAGTAACCTTTTTGATAGAATATGCAACCTTTTTTGAAAGAGTTGCATGAATCATAGAAATGCAACCTTTTTAGAGTGCAACCTTTTTATACTTAAATGCAACCTTTTTACAAGCAAATGCAACATTTTTCACACTCAAATGCAACCTTTTTTACATCAAATGCAACCTTTTTCAAAGTCAAATGCAACTTTTTTTATTTCAAAGTAAAATGCAACTAATTTTTAACTCAAATGCAACCTTTTTATGCTCAAGTGCAACCTATTTATGTTCAAATACAACCTTTTTTACATTCAAATGCAACTTTTTTTTTAATTTTTAAATGCAACACTTATGAATTTAGTTACAAAAAGTACAATCTTTAATACACGAATACAATTTATAAACATCACCAATTCAAAAACGATTACAATAGTTAAAATGTATCAAAATCTTTCATCAATTACACAAAATATTGCAAGCCCAACTAATACAACTATAGGCCAAAATAAAGAATTTGAATTTAAAAAAAAAAAAAAGAAAACAAAGTTGTAAAAGGCCTCCAAAAGATCGCGTGCCTGGCGAGCCGTGTTTGAAAGATCTTGTGCCTATATAGTCGCTTTCCTTAGCGAATTGAGTGTTGCTATAACCGCATCATAGAAGGACAATTCATTAACGAGAAATCCCTTAACCTGATGGTATTTCTTTTGATGCATCGACACATATATAAAATATACCTCAATAAATGAACCATAAGCCATCTCCTACCTGCATATGTTGTCATTAACTGTTAACGGGGCGAATTGATAGACAAAAAGTGGAACAATAAGCCATCTCCTACCAGCATGGCCATAACAAAAAAAGAATCAATCCATGTTAAAAACACACCTGGATAGCAACTAAAGAAGTCAACTAAAGAAGTCCTGGATAACATCAAACCAACGGTGCAACATATACTAGAGGATGAGTGTATGATATCTAATTGTTTAGCTCGTACCATACTTCCATCCACTGCACGTACCACAACACCAACACCAGCTGGTCCACGGTTTCCTTTTACTACACCATCAAACTCGATAATACAAGAGCAGTGAAAATGAAGTAAGAAATGATTATCTAACATGAGCTGAAAAAAGTAGGCAGATGGAGGTGTGCAACTGATGAAGGAAAGCAGAAATGAGATTTATAACAAGCACATACATGTATGTAATCTGAGATGTACAACAAGTTTATATATTAAATCTGAGATTTATAGAAAATTTATATATTAAATCTGAAATTTATAACAATAAATTCTTAAAACCAACTCAAGATTTATAACAACAAATTCATAAAACAAATTTGAGATTTATAACAACAAATTTATAAAAGAAATATGTATTCAAACAATTTCATAACAAATACTACCTCATGTATGTATTCTGCGATAATTTAACGTTAATTAGGACGTTAAATGGAATTTGTATGTGGCTGTCTATTTTATTTATAATCACACTCACATGTATATAAGTTTGCTACATAGGCTGCTGTTGTGATTATCTTATTGCTGATCTTCGATCTATAAGTCCGAGACTTGCATATGTGCCAAGCCACGGAGTCTATTACACTTCTATACATAACATCAATCACTATAATGCACACTCAACTTGATACTGCGATCGTATATTTATAAGCATAGCTGCTGTGTTTTTATTAAGTGATCACACACACACATGACTGCACACATCAAACACACAAACACTAATCATACATGTACTTTGCGCTGTCATGATCTTCCTGTTTTGCTTTCTATTTAGGGGATGTTGGGTTGCCGTTGTTGTTGCTTTCAAAACACAAAACACACATAAACTTAGCTATATTATATGCATACATGTTAAGGTCTAATGTATGTGAGTTGAGGGACTTTATTTGTGATTTGAGGGACTTTAATAGTCCAGTAACTAAGCTGATTGCTGAGTTACGGGACAGCCCAATCATCATTCTGTTTTAATGCCACAATCACACACAAATGCAACATGAAAACATAGATTGAGGTGCTGTTGGTACTATTACACTATGAGATTTTAATGTCTCATAGTCATTCTGTTTTTCTTGCAAACACACGCACAAAACCACTGCACAAAACATTCTATTTTTACTTATTTTCCAGCAGCGATCTTTCTGTTTTTCAATCATTTTCAGCAGCCAAAACAGGTGGATTAAGGGCGTTTTATTGCATACAAATGGTTAATAATCATCAAAGATGAAATGACGCCAAGGCCGAAGGCCAATTGGCCTTCTTGGCCAACTATTCTTGACAAAACAGAAGCATAATACACATTTCCAGACTCATTTCTATCTGTTTATTTCAGTCCATTTCCAGCAGCATTTTAGAAGAATTAAGGGAGAATTATGTGAGCAATTAATCTACAAACTTCATACAAACAAATAAAAGTGAATAGGCCAAGGCCAAAAGCCATTCTTAGCCTTCTTTCGGACTTAAAAACAGAAACATGGACTGCACTTTCTTCTTGTTTTTATAAATTTTCCAACAACTAAATGCAAGGATTAATGGCGATTGATACATAGAATTGATCAATAAAGCATATATGATGTTCACTAAGCCATGGTCAATGGCCAATGGCCTTCTTGGCCATTCACGGACAAAAACAGAATTTCTCCCTGCCAAATGCAAACAGACAGTTGAAACATTGCACCCACTACACAAACTTTTTTGTTTTTTTTTGCAACACACAAACACACACACATACTTACTGCACGCACACACACACCTGCACATTTTCATTCAATTTTTCTTAATTTTGTTTTACAGCAGCAACTAATAAGGATTAAACACGAGTTTGGCATCCAATTGATCACACTATCATCAAGATTATTTCATTTTCCAACCACATTAGGATTTCACATACCAGAAACTAAGTTAAGGTTAAATAATAAGGATCATTGGCGATTTATTAAGACAACATAGACAAGAACCAAAACCCAGCAAAGCCACTTCAATGCCAAAACACAATCTGTCCAGGGCCGAGACTTATGGTCTTAGTCCCTATCCTTCAATTCAACTTAAATCTTTTGATTTTGCTATAAAACAAAAATTAACTATTAAATGATTGTTTGGAAGTTCATTATTTGATGTTTTATTGATGATTCAAGCTTCAACTTGAAACTTTTGACTTCATGCGTGCCATTTTGTTCCTAGGAATTATTCAAGACCGTAGCTTATAAATACACGCACAAATAATCATTTAAATTGTAATTACCATGATTTTCATGCTAGGTTATTGCTTCTTTAAAAATTATCCGATGAATCCAAGCTTCAAATCATCATTTCATGGCGCCCCGTTAAAACTCGTAAACAGTTTTCAATTGTCACTTAGTAAGCATATTAAACTCGTGTCTTCAATTCTCACTTAGGAAGCATCCCACATATACATGTATCGATTGTTACAAATATATATAGCTTCAAATCTGAGATGAGAGACACGAGAAAGAGGGAGAAACAGACGCAAACCTGTCGGAGATGAGTGTTTTAGCGAAGATGAGCAGACACGGGGACGGAGTGCAACCGAGTGAGGGCGGAGGCAAGGGGTAACCGACCAACGGCAGTGGCGGAGGGCAATCGCAGAATGACGGAGGCCAATCGCATAGTAGCGTAGTGAGGCAAGGGAGCGGAGTAGCCAGAGAGACGGAGTAGATTGAGACGTGAATAGTTGATGATGAAAGTGGTTTACTTTTCATCTTTTTTTAAAAATTTAAATTTTTTTAAACTTTTTAAATTGTTGAGGTTAGAGAATGCAAGAGGTTACTGATTTAAATTTTTAAAATTTATTGAATAACACATACACACACATATATATATAAAATAATTATAATATTTATAATGATAAAATTGTTTATATTAATATTCAGAATAAATAGATTAGCAATAAATAATATTAACCAATTAAAAAGATTGACAATGTAAAATAGTTATATATTTTATTTTGGTGTTAATATTGAATAAACTCAACTAACTTTTCTCAAATTTTCAATTAAGCCCTTAAACTTTTTTTTTCCAATTGTTTAAGTCCCTAAACTATGTTTGTCTTATTCAAAAGTATATATTTTTAACCGGCTACCAGATTAGCCGGTAAAATCAACTGATAAAACAAAAATGTTTAGGAACTTAATCGCTAAAATATGGAAAGATGGTGGGTTTTTTACAACATTAATCAAGTGAAATAACAAATATAACTTGTTTGGTAACCGGTCAAACAGGTCAAATATATACTTTTTAATAAGACAAAAATAGTTTAGGGACTTAAACAATAAGAAAAAAAGTTTAGGGACTTAATCGCGAAAATGAAGAAAGTTGATGAAGTTTTTTCAATATTAACCCTTTATTTTATAGAAAACTTAAAAAAATTACAATCACATGTTAGATGCAACTTTTCTATAAAAAAAGTTGCATTTACTTTACATATATGCAACCTTTTAAAAAAATGTTACTTTAACCTATAAAAAAATGCAACCTTTCTTATAAATGTTGCCACTTTCAATCAAATTTGTAACTTTTTTTAATTAAAGGTTGCATTAGATCTTCTTTTGCAACCTTTATTTTTTTTAAACTTGCTTTAGAATCAAATGCAACTAATTATATAAAAGTTGCTTGTAAAAGGTTGCAATAGGCTCATTTTGTAGTAGTGAAATAATATTTATATCTTTATCTTTTTATTTATTATATTTTATATATATTAAAAATATCCGCGTAATACGCGGGTAATAAACTAGTAGTTAAATAAAATGTTGCATGCTAAAAATTAAGGGTGAGCAAAAGGCGGTTTGGATCAGTTTTTTTAAAAAACTAAAATCCAAACCAAAATCCAAACCAAAACTTTCGGTTTTTGGATTTTAGAAATCAAATCATTTGGTATTTTTTTTGTTTCGGTTTTCGGTTTTTTAATTTAATCTTTTATATTTCTTAAAGTTTTATTCTTCGATCATAAAACCTATTGTATATTTATAATTAGTAAGTTTAACAATAACAAATTTAACTATTACTTAAATTCAATAAAAATACATTCTATGCTTAATAAACAACACAAAACAAATGAAATCTTTATTAGAAGAGAAATATAAAATAAAAACCAATAATATTAAAAATTGAGTCACTAAAAAATTTCTCAGTAAAATAACAAAATGTTCAAATTAATAAAGTTTTATTATTTATATAACTTTCGGACTTTCGGTTCGTTTTGGAGTACGTATTTCGGTTTTTGTGTATGACGAAACCGAACCAAACTTTTTGGTTTTTGAAAATCCATCGTTCAAACCAAAGTCCAACCAATCGGTTTGGATTTTTGGTTTCGGTTTTTC
Source organism: Centrapalus pauciflorus (assembly GCA_020465985.1). NCBI lineage: Eukaryota > Viridiplantae > Streptophyta > Magnoliopsida > Asterales > Asteraceae > Centrapalus > Centrapalus pauciflorus. The sequence goes on from JAANYP010001787.1 coordinate 861,056, forward strand.
GATTTCGGTTTGAATTATGGTTTTTTTGCACACCCCTACTAAAAATGCGTCATTTAAAAATGTTACAAATGAAGTGTATGTCAATTAAAAGTCCTTTCTTATGTCTAAAAATGTAGGAATCTTTTTAAGAGATGGCATTTTTTAAATATATTTTTTATTTCATGCGACTGATCGAAACATTGAGCATCACATCAACAAAGATTGCATATTTTAGTGTTTGTTCATGATCCTACATTTTCTTATAAATATATAATTCATATGTAACTAGTTACGTACTCTGCGTAATTGCTTCCATTATTTGTTTTTAAATTAATTTTTTTGAATCACAACTATGTGCATTAAAATGTATGTATATATATAACCGAAGGGTTTTTGGCATAATGATATCAAAATGGTAGTATAAGTAGTCTTTCAAAAAAAAAATGTATATATAGACACACGTACACACACACGTAGAGACATAATCATTAATTTGAGAAGTTCAAAAAATCTGGAGAACTAAAAAACTAATTTATTCATATATGAATACATACTAGTTGTTGAGGTTTTATTGTCTTAAAAAAATAATATATAGTTATTAATATAAAACAAATATTTACATGTGAATATTTAATATAAAAATGTTTATTTGTCCAAAAAACATGCATATATAAATATGTTTATGAGTTCTATATTATAGCAAAATGAAAATATACATATATGAATATTTTTAAATGAATTCATATATGAATAATTTTTTTGTATGTATTCATATATGAATATATTCTAACACATTCATATACGAATATTTTGGGATAACAAAGTGTTGAAAAACCGAACCAATATACTTTTGATAATTTTGAATGATAAAAAAAATTTAGTAAACAATTTGAATTGAAATAAAGAATGTTAATTTTCATTAAAAAAAAATTCTAGATTATATATACATCAAACAAGTAGAACAAGTCCTAACACCCAGTAAATATTCATACATGAACAAATTACTTCTTTAATTACTTCTCCAGATTTTTTAACTTCTCAAGATCATCCTTCTACATATGCATGCATGCATATATATATATATATATATATATATATATATATATATATATATATATATATATATATATATATATATATATATATATATATATATATATATATATATATATAGTCAGTTTCTATGGATAACCATATGCATCGAGAACCAAAAAAGAACCAACCACAGTCTTTAGATTAAATGATCATTGCTGCATCACGTGATGGATGTATTTGGTATGCATAGGAGTATTTTGGGAAAAATAATATATTTAGTCAAATAAAATTTAATTTTAAATTAATTGAATATTCAATCAATTAGGTAAACAATAAATGCTAAATAAAATTAATTGATACACTTCCAAAATTACAAAAGCAAAACAAATTCAAAAAGGATGATTTGATATCAGTGCATCTAATATTCATCTTTTAATTCGTCATGCATCTCAAATCTTCATCCTCATCTTCGGCCATATTCATCCTCATCTTCGTCCCACTGTCATGCATCATCAAAATGGTGATGCATCTTCATCGTATTCATCTTCAAACACGATGCATCTTCATCAAATTTATTTTCATACATGATGCATCTTCATCGAATTCATTTTCATACATGATGCATCTTCATCGAATTCATCTTCAAACATGATGCATCTTCATCGGATTCATCTTCAAACATGATTCGTTCATAGACACGATGCATCAGATTCATCTTCCATAAACATCGTATAAACACGATTAATTTTTCAAAGATTTTCTATAAGAAAATGAATGAAAAAACCGACCATACCTTTAAAACGAGATTATTTCATCATCTTCATCACCATGCATCGTGAACCGGCTGCTATGCATTGTGTTCATCGTTCAACGTGTTCATCGTATGGTGGCGTCCGAGAGAGATGGCGACGGAGTGGTGGCCGGCCGCCGGCCTAGAGAGAAAGAGAGGGGGAGAGAGATGAGGGTGAGGGAGAGAAAGTGGGAGGGAAAAGTGGAAGGTTGGTTAAATTGATTTAGTTTCCTAATTTAATGAGAATAAAATTAATTAAATTAAATCTCTAATTAAATTAGATTTATATTGACTATTCCAATATTGTCCATTAAACATTTTTGGTTCTCAGTGGTTCCCAATGTATCAAGGTTCCTAATTGAATATATATATATATATATATATATATATATATATATATATATATATAAATATGTGTGTGTGTGTATTTGTGTTTAATTGAAAACTACTTAGTGTTTATGATGAAGAAGATCTCATTTCAACGTCAATATTATAACATACATATGTTTGAGGTATATTATTTACACACTCCTATTTTATATAATAAATTAATGGACATTGATTCACAATCAACAAACGATACGCAAACAACAAACAACAAACGATACGCAAACAATTATACACATTCAATTAAGTACATGAAACATGTGATTTTATAATAACAATATTCTTGAACTAATAAGAAACATTGAAATAGAATATTTATCATAAAAAAATTTAAACAATATTTAGTAAAATCATATTGAATACATTTAATCATCTGTATCCATATATTTGTAGTCATATTCATTTATCATTTTATTATCACAAAAAATCTTTATTGTTCTTTAGGAAATATATATATCAACTTAAACTAAAATAAAATAAAATCATGCAATTCAATGATAAAGAAATATACATTTCACACACAAAAAAAAAAATTATATATCATATATTACTCAAAAGTCAAATTACATTTGGATAATTTTATTATTAAGAATAAAAACTCTCTAGATTTTTTCAAGTTGAAAAAAAAAAAGAAAAACACGATGTCATTTATGTCATAGGATCATTTTCAATTTAAATTAATTTGTTTGTGTGTTTAAATTATTTACTATCTAATTATTATTTTATATAAAGCTTAATTGTATCAATTTTAGTAATTCAAATTAGACCCATTATATACATACATAAATAACTAACAAAGTATAAATTATGTAATATATTTATAAAAATTACTTTTAAAATCCGAATGCATTCGTCAAATATATCATATACAATATATATATATCGTATATTTATGAAAATAGTAGAAACAATTACTTAAAAAAGAAAACCATAACAATATATATAAATAAATTATACATATATAATACATAATATATTTGTAAACTTATATAAGATATTATATAAGTTTGTTAGTATTTTAAAATTTCTATTAATTAAGCCAATCTTATCCCCAATATTTTTGTATTTTTTTTGTTACGTTTTCTGTATTTTTAGGTAAGTTTGTTAGTCCAACTGTAAAATGAGGGAGACGGACATGGACGACGGTGACAAATAGGTTATTTAGTTTTCTTGGTGTAAAACGACTTAATTAATTATGTTCTTGTTGAATATGATATTGTTGAATGATTTATGATAGTTTATGTATAATATTGTGTTTATGATTTTTATTTTTTAAAAATTCTGGTTTTGAAATAAATCAGAATTTGTATTTAAAAAATAAAATAAGGCATTAAAGGCGACTTATTAGAGACGACAAAGGCAATAGGGGAGACAGGCAATAGGGGCGACTTATTAGAGGCGACATTTGAGCATTAGTGACGAAACATTAGAGGCGACTTATTAGAGGCGACATCATGGGGTATTAGGGGCGACTTTTGTCGCCTCTATTGCCCTCAAACCTTGTAGTGTACCTCGTAGGACCTCGACCCGCCTACTCGGGCCCTTTAAACACAAAAAAAAAAAAAAAGAATTGATGCATATTTTAAGTATTCATTAATACAATAAAAGCTTTCACCATCATAAATAATAAACTATAATTGTGTTAGTGCATAAAGCTAATACGTGAATATCAAACACAATGTGACTCTCCTTGATACCACAAGATCTGTGTAGAGGATATTTGACCGAATCCCACAAACAAACACAACATTCCAACACAGAACTAAAACTAAAGACGTAACCTACCCTAAATTTGGAGCAACCAAGACTCTTTTGAATTGTCGTAAACCAAACAAAATTGAACTGAAACATCCACAAATAGAAATCAAAATAGTTTTCATCAAAGATAGACTCAAAGACATGAGCTCCCCATTGCAACAAGTAAACCACAACTGCAGCAGTTGTACTCCAAACCCAATTTTGAATGCAGCCACAAAAGGTATTGCATTTTAGTATAATTAAATTTACAACTATTAATCAAGTATTCAAGTCCACGGCTAATAAACTACTTGTGTGTAACCTTCATGGTTTGAGTGTCATAATAATTTGATGATAATGGAATAGCAAAAGTGACAACAAATCTGAAATCAGATTGTCCCTAGACAGTGAAATCATAATTAGTCAATCACAAATTTAGAATTAAATAAATGAAATCACAATCTCCAATCAGTGAACTCTAAAAGCATCAGAAGAAGTTACCTTGATTAGTCGATCGTAACAAATCATAATTTAATATCATCGAACCAATGTTATCATCAAACCTCCAGCTTCAATTGGAGACCAGCAATGTCAATTGCTATTAAGTCCATTTGATGCGATTGCTATTTAAAAAAGTTGCAGAAAAGAACAAACGTGGTTGAATGTTGATGAATATTGAGTTTGAGTTTGTCTAATGTCGATTACGCGAATGCTATGTATAGGCCTTTGATTAGAATGAAAAAGATGACTTCATAGATGGCGATTAGAATTCCATGTCCATTCCCAAATTGGTTTGTCGCTTTTCACTTCCTCGTTGCCGCCAATGCTTTCTTTTGTTCAACAATTGGGCATTTAACCTAATACAAAATTGGGCTCTAGTAATTAATCACAAGGTCCATATATTATGGAGGTCCCAAAAAGTTGGGGGCCCTGTGCAGTTGACAAGAGCACAGGGTTATAGCCGGCCCTGTTGATGTTCGAAATTTCAAAAATAGGTTGTTAATTCCCAAGATCATGTTCTTGTCGGCCATTATGCATCAATCATCATTCAACAATAAGGAAGAACAAGAATTAGAAGAAGTGGGTTGATTCCTCTAAATATATTATGTTATTTTTTGAATGGGATACGTTAACAAATAATACATACACATATTTATAGTAATTGAATCAGTGTGTGTGTGAATGTATGTGACTGTTTATGAACCGATGCTTCCTAGGGGTGTGTCGGTTATCAACCAACACAACTAATAATCGAATTTAACTTCCTAATAACTATTGTCTAAATAGTGTTCGCTAAATAGGTACAACCGTTTACAAATGATTTCTTGTTTTTTCCTAACCGATTTCGGTATCTATTAAATCTAATTTAACTAACATATACTTAGCAAATAACATACTTAGTAAATACTTTGTTTATATCATTTAATTTCCAACACTTGAGAACTAGCTCCTGGATTCGATTTATATTTTTACCCATAAAATCGATGCCCACACATTGAAGATTTCAACGAGTTTAGGGGTCATAGACATATTCTCTCTATGTGAAATCCCCCCAACCTTTTGGTATCTTAAGCAATATTTAACAGATTCTTGGGCAGCATTAGAAATAGTCGATCAAAAGAAGCCCACTGAATGCCCAGTGTTCATATATAGCACTCAAATGACCACCTCATGCCAATGACAGAGCGTCAAATTATCCAGGTGGTCTTGATCTGGGATGCATCTTCTGATGATTTGGTCGGCTCTAATTTTGAACAAATGGGGCCCGTCCCACATATAGTACTTTGTTTGTGAGAAAAAAGGAATTATTTTGTTGTGATCGAGCTCTAATCATGGGTACCTGGAGATGACTTGTGGCTAGGGGTGAAAGGCCAACCAAGATCTGGTTTTTCCCATTACAATCCACCAAGTTACGAAACTACAGAACTTTAGAAATAAACAATAAATGCTCATCGGGAAAGCACCGATTTGTTTGGTAGATGGTCTTTAACTACATTTTCAAAACCTATTCTATCATGAATATCCAAATCAAACTCTTGTAATAGCATAATCCAACTAATGAGTCTAGGTTTAGCGTACTTTTATCCAATACATACCTTAAGGCATATATAATTGTCTGAATAAAAAATTAACTTAGCACCCCAAACATAGGACCTAATCTTATCCAATGCATACACAACCACAAGTTACCTTTCCATCAGTAATATAATTCAATTGAGCATCTAAAAGTGCATGGTAAATAAAATTGGGCTTTTATTCACCCGTTGACCTAACAGTGCCCCTACCGCAAAATCGCTAGCGTGACATATAATTTCAAAAGGTAGTGACCAATCCGGCGCTTGCAAGATGGGGAATTTCATGAGTTCTTCTTTAAGTTGCTTACATTGCCATTTGGGTCTTCATCCACCTTTGTCGATAAAAATTTTTTATTTTTTTTTCTCTCCATTGCATCTCTGCGTTTCTTCTAGTCTGATTTGATTAATTGCACAACAGTTTTGTTATTTATGTCATTGCTCAATTAACAACTTCGAAATGAATTTTCAAGTTTTCTCTAATAAGTCGTTAACCTTTGTTGTTTTTCGAAGTACTCTGTGAAGCAATTTGTTGTTTTCTAGTAATGAGTGAGTACTTTGTAAAGATATTTTAATTTTTATAATTTTTCAGTCTTAAAACTCCACCTATGTGGCTCTTATTTATCTTACAAAAGTAACCCTCATTTACACTTTCTAGTTACAAAATGAAAACAAAAAACTTCAATTCCCTTTGTTGGGTTAAAACTATGTAGCCAACACTAATAAGTAACATTCCTTGTGACATGCTTGTTGTTCGAAAGTCCATGTTTGATGCTATATGATAAAGCTTGATTATATTACATATTATTACTTTCGTATGGAAGAAGAATGAAGCAAAAGACAATTCAACCCATGACAAATAATGCAGTTTATGCAGGAAATGAATTTATTACATAATATTATATATCAAGCATACTGTATATAGTGTTCAGGTGTCTATTTTTGGGACATACATATCAATGGATAAACGTGGGGCGAGTAGGACTTCAAGTGGTGTTGCTTTGGAATTAGTCAATCCTCCGCTTTCACTCATATCAACAAGTTCATCTGATGGGTTTTTCAGCGTAAACTGTTGTATCAGACTAGCTAATATATAACGCAAAGCTTGGAGCGAAAAGGTAATACCAGGACACAATCTTCTACCACTACCAAACGGAAGCAATTCAAAATGTTTTCCCCTGACATCAATATCCTTATGACGTGACAAGAACCTTTCTGGCTGAAATTCATTAGGATCTGACCAGATGCTTGGATCACGATGCAATTTCCAAATATTTAAAATCAGTCGTGTGCCTTTGGGGATATGGTAGCCACTCACAATGCAATCCTCCATAGACTCATGAGTAACAGAGAGAGGTGCAGCTGGATATAAGCGCAATGTTTCTTTAATGATGGCTTCGAGATAGACTAAATTCTTCAAGTCCGATTCCTCCACTAACCTCTCTCTTCCAACATGCTCATCTATTTCATTTTGGGCAATTTCTAATGCTTTTGGGTTGTTGAGTAACAACGATAAAGCCCAAGTTAAAGTCGCGGATGATGTGTCCATGGCTGCAACTAGGATTTGCTATGAAATAGAATATACAGCAATAGGTATAATTTTGGATTAGGATATGGGCACAGTCAACATACTGATAACTTCAGTTTTATTACTACTATTTTTCAATGAAAAGGCTGAAAGAACATATAAACAAATGAGAAAACTTTGTATATCAGTAAAGAAGTTTTTAAAAGGTGGTGTTTTGATATGAATTAGTTAATTTTCTTGAGACTGAGCTCATGGAACATTTATATACTCTGGTTGAATTATTTCTTCACCTTGTTAGATGTATAAATTAATCACCTAATAATAAGATATTAATAGGAATATAGACCATGGTTAATTAAGTTTACCTGGCATGCTGCTTTCATTATTGTGTGATGATCAAAACCAGTTAAATCCTCTTTGGAGGAACCTTGAAAAACGGAAAATAGCGCATCCATGAAGACTTGGTTGCTTTCACATCGCTGTCTTATCTCTTTACCTCTCTTGTGCTCCTCTAACAATCCTTCAATGATGTTGTCCATCTCTTTTGCTGTGGTCTTCATTGCTGTCTCGAATCCTCCCAGATCCAAACACTTCAACGAGGGAATGAAATCAGCCACCACAAATGCCCCCAATAACTCAAAGAATTTCCTTGTCACCTCTTGAAACTTAACCCCTTCTTCATCGTTGGATGCAAACCTCTTCCCTGTGGTAATCCTAAGTATAATGTTTAGCACGATGTTTCCAAACCATTTTTGCATCTCCACTTTTATCATATCTGATCTTCCACTCTCTTTGTTCTTTATCCAAGCATCATAGATCTCTTTCACGGATGCTTTAAGTTCGGAAACTCGAACATGTTCAACCATCTCAACTCGTCGTTGAGATAAAACCTCAATCGTGAATATCTTGCGCATGTGTCTCCAATATTCCCCATATGGAGCAAAAGCAAACATCCCATAGTTATAACCCATGATCTCTATTGCGATCGATTTGGGGCGATTAGCAAAGATTTTATCATATGTGGTGAAGAACTCCTTAGCTATCTCCCCATTACTCACCACCAAAGTTTGGTGAAGACCAAGCCTGACGGTGAAGATTGGACCATATTTATCTGCCATGTCTCCTAAAACTATGTGAGGTAGCTGAGATCCACCTAAAAGGTGTAAGTGTCCGATTACAGGCCATGCGCCTTTCGCTTGTGGTGGTTTTCCATTTTTCGCGCTTCTTGCCCTTTTCGTAATGAAGATGTGCAGCATGAATATTATAACGAAAAAGATGGCTACTATGGCTGTTGTAATTGAGATGGAGAACTCCATGCCTCCTATATAAGTTCAATAAGAATTATCAGTCCGTCACAAAATCAATTATATGACTACATATATACATATATATATACATATATATATATATATATATATATATATATATATATATATATATATATATATTTATATATATCTATATATATATATATATATATATATATATATATATATATATATATATATATATATATATATATATATATATATATATATATATATATATATATATATATATATATATATATATATATATATATATATATATATAGATTTAGGTTCAAGTGAGTACCACCTCTAATGCAGCGCACCAGAAGGTGTTGGATGTAAATATTATAAACATAAAGGGTCTTATGTATATTATTTATTAAGTATAAGGTGCTAATATGTAATTAGGTGTTAGGCTTGTATACGTACAGATAGGGCACCGGTTTGTAAAAGGTCACAACGATTAGAAAAGAATACACCGGTTAGAGTAGCAGCGATTAGAAGCCTATATATATGTATCTGTAATGTAAAACAATCAGTTCCTTCGTATGTATGAAAGTATAGTTACATACTCTGTTTTTGTGTGTTTATAAAATATGTATTCTGGAGATTCACACAGAGAGAAGGGATCGAACGAAAGGATGGATCAGATTTCGCAACATTGGTATCAGAGCAAACCTGGGAGAATGTTAGCAACAACAGAAATTGATCCAAAGATGGAACAGAAACTCTGCAGAACTCGTTCAGAAGGTATGCGCAGAGTACCAAGGTTTGAATCATTGACTGATTATGCACAAGATTTCGAAGGAATCAAAGATGGTTCGTGGATGAAGCGGAAATTACAACGGTTACAAGACGAGAAATTGCAGATGAAATATTACGAAGATAGTAAACGAGAAATGGAGAAGAAAAGGAGGAGATCCCGTTGTTATTATTGTAAGGGAAGAGGGCATTTTGTTTGGGAATGCACCATGAAGTTTGACAGGAAAGGGAAGACAAAGATAACAAATGATGTCCCTGAATATACACCTTCATCACCATCAGTTCATGAGGAGTTCAAATCGTATGAGCAGATTTACAAGGAACAAGTTTATCTCACTGGAGATTATTTGGTCAAAGGGACCGAACATGGAAATTGGAACAATATATGGTACGTTAATTCTACAATCTCAACTCATATGACACCAAATAAACACTTGTTCACGAGATTGAAGAATTACTTTGCTGTTAATCATTCGGATCACAAAGATAATCTTATATTTGCACATGGAGTAGGCGGGATTAAGATAGAAACAGATGCAGCAATTTATGTAATCCCTTATGTGCAATATGTTCCTGAAATTAATCTTAATCTCCTAAGTTTGAAGCAATTATTGCTTCAAGGTTTCGAGATTAAGATAGATGATTTAAAGTGCACTCTTACACACATGTTTGATCCCAAGAACAAACATGATGACACCGAAGTTTTTGAGGAAACAAAGGGTATGAAACTTCAAGATAGGTATCTCACTCACTATTTTGAAGAGTTAGACAAATCTGCAACACTTGAGAAAGATGAGAAATCTGAATGTATTGCTAAAGAAAAGAAGGAGGAAACATAGGAAGTTGTTTCTCTTAAGGTGGAGACAATTGATGAATTTATAAACTTCCTGGATTTGATCAATAACAGCAAGCTTATAATGGAAAATAAAGATGTTTTTAAGAAAGTTTTTGAAAGGAGTCTTGACTGGTACCATAAGAACATTACCGGTACCACACTTAACATACCTCCTAACATGTTTGGAGTGTATATTTGTATGTTTGATTTATACAAAATTGTGGAGAGCAATGGTGGATATGATAAGATTACAAGTAAGATGCATTGGAGAGGAATTGCAAATGCACTTGGTTTCCCAAGCTATTATGAGGATGGACTTAAGGAGATCTATGAAACCTACATGCTACACCCTCGGAGTTACTATGAGTTTACTAAGAGAGCCCGTGAGTGGGAGAAGAAATATGCAGCAGAAAGGATGCATATTGATACTGCAACAAGAGGATTTGCAGCAGAAGGTTTTGCTGACCAAAGTGGGACAGCAATGAAGAAAGAAGAGAAGGCAGAGGATGCAGCAAGAGATGTAGAAATGGGTCTCAACAGCAGTTCAAGTGGAAACGAAGGCAAAGCAAAAGACTGTGATGACTATGTGATCATTTGAAGAATATTGTTATGTTTATAACATTAAGGGGGAAAATGTTGGATGTAAATATTATAAACATAAAGGGTCTTATGTATATTATTTATTAAGTATAAGGTGCTAATATGTAATTAGGTGTTAGGCTTGTATACGTACAGATAGGGCACCGGTTTGTAAACGGTCACAACGATTAGAAAAGAATACACCGGTTAGAGTAGCAGCGATTAGAAGCCTATATATATGTATCTGTAATGTAAAACAATCAGTTCCTTCGTATGTATGAAAGTATAGTTACATACTCTGTTTTTGTGTGTTTATAAAATATGTATTCTGGAGATTCACACAGAGAGAAGGGATCGAACGAAAGGATGGATCAGATTTCGCAACAGAAGGTACCACCCTTAAAAGTAATTTTTTTGAAAATTTTTTTCATGAAAATGTTCTAATTAACATTACACAGATCATATGTGAATTTCACGCAAATCCGAACACTCGAAGTGCATGAAAACACGCATCACATAAATGCACGTTCAGATGTCTTCAAAATTATGTAAGTGTGTGTTCACATCATTTTTTAGAAGCTAGAAGATGTGAATGTATGTGAAAATTACATATGATCTTCATAATGTTAATTAAAACATGTTTATGAAAAAAAAAATTTAAAAAAACTTTTTTTAAAGGTGGTACCTTCTGGTGCGCTGCATAATGGGTGGTACTCTCTCGAACCATATTCTATATATATATATATATATATATATATATATATATATATATATATATATATATATATATATAGAGAGAGAGAGAGAGAGAGAGAGAGAGAGAGAGAGAGATGAGATCCATTGTGAACAAGTTATCGTTGTGAACGTTGTAAACAAATAAAAAAAATATGTATAATCATTTATATATATGAACAAGTGTTTCCAACATGATTCATATGATTCAAAAGGTTCATAGAAGTGTCTATAAGATTCAGAACATTCAAAAGATTCAGAACGTATAATCATTTATATATAATGATTGCTTCTTAGATTTGCTTGAAAATATAAATGGTGTACAACACATATGATCAGCAGCGAAAATAATTTGGTATTATGTTATTTCATCAAATTTAAAGAAAAGCACTATCACCGGCAGTCTGGATATGGAGACAACTCAATGCAGCTGAAAACGAAATGAAAACAAAATACAAAATTATTAACATAAATAAATAAATAGTGTTGATAGCAGGGAAAGTGGTCAAAATTAAGAACCAGACAAAAGATCAAATTGACGACACCTTTGATGTGGAAATGGTTAAACAGGTGTCCACATTCCACAATGAACCCACGATACACACGACGAGCATCACGTGTTTCTGTTCGGTTTTCGTCAAAATCCCGAAACAAAATAAATAACAAAAAATTTCGCCTTTTGATATTTTGAAACCTTATAAATACAAACGATATATATATATATATATATATATATATATATATATATATATGTGTGTGTGTGTGTGTGTAAAAATCATTCGTTTATATAACTAGTTTTCAAACTCACATATTTAAATTTGTGTACATTTATGTATTAAACTTTTATTTGTATACATTTGGTAGTCAAAGTTTTAAATATGTTGTGATTAAATAATTGCGTAACCTGATGTTACATGCCACCCAATTATCAAATTGAAACAATTGTAAATATACACTACATAAGTGTCCACAAAAAAGTACACTACGTAAATGTGTACATACTCAAAAGTACATAGTTATTTGGTGTCATTATCCATAAAGTATATATAAACTCAAGGCTAGAATATATAAATATTAATTTATGTACACATGATTAGTTTAAATTTACTAAAACTAAGCAACATATATTGTTAAAATTGTCAATATTGTGTTTTTAACAATGAGAAAAAAAAATTAATTTTATGTGACTTTATTGTAATAAATAAATATACACGACAATGAGATGTTAATTATATAACAAATATATAAATCAAGTTATAATATGTCGGTATTTGAAATTGAAGATAATATGTTTGTTTCTTTAATTGTAATATATATTAAAATGCATTGTGGACTTGTGGTTCATCAAGATTTTTCGATGCATAGAGGTTATTCATAGAACCCACCCCGATATTATATATATATATATATATATATATATATATATATATATATATATATATATATATATATATATATATATATAGATTGAGGTTCAGTTGAGAACTTTTATGCATCGAGACACCTCTAGGATTTTTTGTACACCAAAGAATCAAACAAGGATGCACTAAGGGTATTCCTGGATTAATGAATATGTAAAATTAAATATATGGATTAATTATAATAGGTAAATTAGAAATAAATAAGGAATAAATATTCAAAAAAGTAACCACCTCCTCATATCTCTCTCTTTCTTTATTTCTCTCTCTCTCTCTCTCTCTCTCTCTCTCTCTCTCTCTCTCTCTCTCTCTCTCTCTCTCTCTCCCACACCGTATCCACCACACCACCACCACCACCATCACCTTTGTTGTAACCACCTCTCCACCGTATGCATCGAGGAACCCCGCCAACCGCCGCCGCCGCGATGATGATGAACATGAGATGCAACCGATGATGAACAATATGATGAAACACGATGAACGAAGAAGATGATGATGAACACGTTGATGCATCCATTGAAACAATGATGTTGATGATTAACAACGATGCACCATGATGAACACTATGCATAGATGAACGATGATGATTAACGATGAATACGAAGATGATGAACGATGTTGATAAACGATGAATATGTAGATGATGATTAACAGTGATGCATCACGAATTGTATAGATTTTGTATTAGTATAAAATCGATATGCATCACGAATTGAACGATTAATATAAAATGCATCAATATCTCCATCATTCTTTTTGAATTTGTGTGACTTTTGTTAAATTTGGAAGTGATCAATTGAATTTATTTTAATATTTATTATTTAGTTATTTGTTAAAATATTAAATTTAATGAGGTATGCACAATACCCAAAATGCCCTTCCATGTTTTTTTGTAATGCACAATATGCATAAAATTGTCCAATTATTTATCCTTTTGCCAATTAATCTAATCCATACAATTCTTTGATCTAATGGATGATATAGGTTCTTTTGTACCTCGATGCACAAAAGTTCTCAATTGAACCTCCCTCTATATATATTTATATATATATATATATATATATATATATATATATATATATATATATATATATACACACACACACACACACACACACACACACACACACACACACAGACACGCGCGCACACATACACACACACACAGACACGCGCGCACACATACACACACACACACACATATATATATAATATGGTTACGAATTAGACAGTACACTCATTATGCAGCGCACCAAAAGGTACCACCTCTAAAAGAGTCTTTAAATTTTTTTGATAAACATGTTTTAATTAACATTATAAAGATGATATATAAATATCACATACATTTACATATCCTAACTATTTAAAATTAATGTGAATGTACATTTATATAAAATAATTTGTATATATATGTGAATGTACATTTATGTGATGCATGATTTCATGCACTTAAAGAGTATGAATGTGCATGAAATTTATATATTATCTGTGTAATGTTAATTAAAACATCTTTACGAAAAAAAATTCAAAAAAATTATTTTTAGGAGTGGTATCTTCTGGTGCGCTGTTTAATTGGTGGTACCCACTTGAACCTATCTATATAATAAAAGAGAACACAAGTTGTCAATCACATTCTATCTAAAAATATAATTATACTTTATTATTTTAAGTACCCACTTGAACCTATCTATATAATAAAAGAGAACACAAATTGTCACATGACATCATCACATTCTATCTAAAAAGATAATTATAATTTATTATTTTAAAAATAAAATAAAAGATCAGTATAATTCATCATTTCTAAAATCTATAAAGATTAACACATATAAAGGGTAAATACTATTATTTTTTAAGATAAAAGATAACTATAATTCATTATTTCTAAAGTCTATATAGATTAATAAATATAGAAGATAAATACATTATATTATTTCTTATATCTTTAAATATTAATTAATTGATAAGATTTAAATTTACATGCAAATTATATCTTTTATATACTTATCTATATATTTAATTAAAAATATATATTATTTGTTTATTTATAAACTTATTAATATATTAAAATAAATACAAATCATATAAACAATATATTGATTAAAAACATACAAATTTAGAATTAAAGATTATAGAATAATGTTAAAAAAAAGAAATTATTGTCAATGGATATTTAAAAAGGTAGCTAGATAAATAATATATTGTTTTACTCTTTTATAAGAATTAATATTATATGGTTTAATTTTAAGTTTATATACATTTTACGAACTAATTATTTATTAAAAATTATTCACGTGATATGTGAGTTCATAAATTTTTTGGTTCGAACCATACGCAAGAAAAGTAGAAGCGAATCAATGATTCAATATACTTGGATAAGGTTGAGGATTGTAAGTATTGATCACTTTCACGTAACGTACAATTATGTTTCCATATTCGTATATAAAATATTGTTTTGTGATAATCCATAAATCAAAAATCAAACATGTTGTTCTATAAGTCTATAATATGAGAACACAACCGAATACCGTTAAAGCCGAAAGGAACCGCCAACAAAGAATTCGCATGACACTCGATCTCTATATTAATTTTGTCCAAGTCTTGCAATGACGGTGAACAAAACAGGACGTGCTCTTGAGTATGGTGTCCAAACTTTCTGCACACTAACAATATAGTTTTTCGTATTTGAAAAGGTCAGACCTGAGTAACGCGCGCGCTCGATCTAACCCTTTACACCTTAACCCACTACGATGCTACACCTAGAACCCCAAAAGGGGGCACCACATCTTGACCTGACTCATCCCGTGCGCGTGTTATAACGTAATATTCAGAATTACGGCGTAATGTATATAAACATACATTTCACACCTCTAACTCGTTCTAGTAAACTGAAATTATTAATGGGTAAAATAATTAATTACACTTAAATCACTAGCAACACTATTAATAATGCCGAATTCAACTTATTTATTGCTAATTAATATAAAAAAATTAAAGTATATGACTTACAAATATGAATGATTATGCTATCTGCTTCCATTATCTGAATCATCGACTTCAATAATCAATAGAATAAAGCTTGAGACGTAAGAGTACTATGTGAGTCTGTGACATATATATTATATCATAATGCACAATGCGCTTTACAAAAATATAGGATAGGAGGCTAGTAGCAAAACAAAATCTTATCCTGTACGTGTAGCATATGTTTTTACCCACACCCTTCAACTTTCTCAAATAATGCATTCGGATAAAGGAAAAATGACATTAAGTGTGCTTTCAATATTGTTTTGATTTAGGTTAGGTTCTTTTTATGCATATTTGGGTT
The DNA here is from genome assembly GCA_020465985.1 of Centrapalus pauciflorus. Taxonomy (NCBI): domain Eukaryota; kingdom Viridiplantae; phylum Streptophyta; class Magnoliopsida; order Asterales; family Asteraceae; genus Centrapalus; species Centrapalus pauciflorus. The sequence continues at coordinate 877,548 of JAANYP010001787.1, forward strand.
GTTTGCTTTCAAAGTATTTTGATTTGGTAGTTCGGTACGTAACATGGAAAACCGGTACTATATTGACGTGTACTTTGTCGGTGTTTTGATTTAGGTTGTTTACTTCTTAAGGTGTTTCGATTTAGGCCATGATCATTCAAAATTGTTCTGATTTGGTGGTTGAACAACGTAATAATTGGTATCATTTTGCATTAATATTTCATTCAACGACATCTTCCTTCGGATAGTTATTATATTAATGCAAGTTGAAACCAATTATATATTATTCAACTACCAAATTAATGTTGGGTTTTCTCTCATTTTGACCCAATTAGAAAGCCCATTAATAAAGCCTCTTAGGGTCGGTTGTTTTTTTAGAAGTTAGATAAAAACCAGCCACCACTTTATAAAACACAAGAGAGAGAAAGCTGAAAAGTAGAGAAAAAAAAGGAGACACAGTTCCCTTTGGCTATTTTCGGATTTTTCTGTATTGCAGCACAAATTCTTCGTTTCTCGGATATTGAGCGATCGGATCGTCATGATTTTTGGACAGGAGCTTCGTAGCATCTGTGCCTACATTCTGAACGGTGGAGATCGGTTTTTAAAGTCCGGAGGTCAGGATTTCGTGGCCAGAACAGTAGCGAATTTTTGGGTGATATTTTCTCAACTTTGTCTTTTTGTTGCCATACATCTTGATGTGCTTTGTTTCCAAGTGTATGATGTTTTTGGTATGCCTCTAGTATATCTAGAGAAGACTTTGTATTGCTCTCTTGTTGGTGGTAGTGGATTAAGCGGCCAAAGTGGTCCCGTGGTTTTTGCCGTCTCATTTTAGGGGTTTTCCACACAAAATTATCGTTGTCTCGTGTGTTGTTTGATTACTTGCATTTACTAGTTATTTGGGGTTGATTTGAAGTTGCATGTTGTATGCCCTATTTGTTTGCTTCCTCACATGTTCATTCAAGTGGAGAATTTTTTGTCAAACGAAAGTTAATTCCGCAATTTAGTATACAGTTGTGGCCCTTTGTTTTCCCATCAGATTGGTATCAGAGCTTTAGGTTCCATTTATTGGATTGAACTTTTTTGAATGATGGAAGCTGATACAAGTAGGATGATAAATTTAAATGGTTCAAATTATCATGTTTGGAAAGGGGAGATGGAAGATCCTCTTTATGTGAAAGATTATTACTTGCCTGTGTTTACTACAGATAGACTGGGTGATAAAACAGAATGGAATATTTTGCATAGACAGGTCTGTGGGTATATTAGGCAATGGGTTGATGATAATGTATTGAACCATATAAATGGGGAGACCAATGCTCGTACGTTGTGGAACACACTTAAACAATTATATGCTCGAAAGACCGGGGATAATAAATTGTTCTTGATTAAGTAGATCATGAGTTTAAAGTACCATGATGGCACTCCTGTCACTGATCATTTGAATGAATTTCAAGGAATTATCAATCAGCTTGCAGGTATGGGAATCAAATTTGAAGAGGAGATTCAAGGTTTAGGGCTCCTTGGCACTTTACCGGATTCTTGGGAGACTTTTAGGACATTGTTTTCCAACTCCGCACCCGACGAGTTATCAACATGGAATTGGCTAAAGGCAGTGTTCTAAATGAAGAGATGAGAAGAAAGTCACAAGGTTCCTCTTCATAGTCAGATGTCTTGGTCACAGAAAGACGGGGGAGAAGTCAAAGTAAAGGTCAGAGTAATAGAGATAAACAACATAGCAGCTCTAGAGGCAAATCTGTTGGATTTGAATGCTATCATTGTGGTAGAAAGGGGCATACAATACGGTATTGCATGCAGTTGAAGGAAGAGAAGGAAATGGGCAACCATGACAATCAAAAAAATAATAACAGGAAAGATGACGGTGGTAATGACAATGCTAATGCTGAGGTGGATGCTATACCGAAGACTTCTTTGTTTGTTGTGATGGCGATATGGTAAACCTTGCACATGATGATTCGAGTTGGGTTATCGATAGTGGAGCTTCGTGTCATGTTACATCACGAAAGCATTATTATTCATCATACACTCCAGGTGACTTTGGGGATGTCAAGATGGGTAATAATGGGCTATCAAAGGTTGTTGGTTTTGGGAAAGTGTGCTTAAATTTTGATACTGGAATGAAGTTGGTTTTACATAATGTAAAGCATGTTCTAGATATGAGATTAAATTTGATTTCTACAGGTTTACTTGATGACGACGGTTACAACAACTTCTTTGGTAATGGTTTATGGAAACTTACTCGTGGTTCTTTGATCGTGGCAAGAGGTAAAAGCTTCTCAAAGTTATATTTAGCACATCCGAAGATCTCCAAAAGCATTGTTAATGCAGTGGAGAATGCTGACATGACTGATCTATGACACAAGAGATTTGGTCATATGAGTGAAAAAGGCATGGTCTTGCTGTCAAAGAAAAAAGTGTTATCCGATGTGCATGATATACACTTGAAGAAGTGTTCTCACTGTCTAGCAGGTAAATAGAACAGTGTCATTCAAAAGTCATCCTCCTTCAAGGAAGGAAGATATATTTGATCTAGTTCATTCCGATGTTTGTGGTCCTATGAAGACTAGAACGCTTGGTGGATGCTCGTATTTTTTCACATTCATCGATGATCATTCGAGAAAGGTTTTGGTTTATACTTTGAAGTCTAAAGATCAAGTATTAAACGTGTTTAAGTAGTTTCATGCCTCAGTTGAGAGACAGACTAGGAAGAAGCTCAAGTGTATTCGAAAAAATAATGGTGGTGAATACATAGGGCCATTTGATGCTTACTGTAGAGAGCATGGTATCCGGCACCAAAAGACTCCTCCAAAGACACCGCAGTTGAATGGCTTAGCAGAACGGATGAACAGAACATTGATGGAGCGAGGCAGATGCTTACTTTCTCATGCAGGGTTGTCGAATACATTTTGGGGTGAAGCTTTGAATACGACGATACATGTTATTAATCTAACTCTTGTGTTCCTTTGTCCTTTGATGTTCTTGACAAGGTTTGGAATGACAAAGACGTTTCTTACCGCCACTTACAGGTTTTTGGATGCAAGGCATTTGTGCACATTCCCAAAGATGAAAGGTCAAAGATTGATGTGAAGACTAAGCCATGTGTATTCCTTGGGTATGGCCAAGATGAGTTTGGCTACAGGTTGTATGATCCCATTCATAAGAAGCTTGTACGAAGCCGAGATGTTGTATTTGTTGAAGATCAAACCTTAAAGGATGTTGAGAAGACAGAGACAATTCCTCAACATAATGATGATTTTACTGATTTGGATTCAGTTCCTCCTCGACGTGTTGAGTCACTTGATGGAGATAATGTTGCTATTGATGACCACAGTTCTGATGGTGTCGATGCTCCAAAGTTACCGGTTCCAGATATGACACCATTTGTTCCACTCAGACGGTCTACGAGAGATTGTCATCCATCCACACGATATTCTGCTGGTGAGTATGTTTTACTTACTGATGAAGGGGAGCCAGAGTGTTATGCAGAAGCCATGGAAGATGAGCACAAAAAGGAATGAGTTGAAGCTATGCAAGATGAGATGAATTCCTTGTATAAGAACAACACATTTGAATTGGTGAAGTTGCCTAAAGGCAAGAAAGCTTTGAAGAATAGGTGGGTTTACAAGGTGAATAATGAAGAGTTTACTTCACAACCCATATATAAAACTAGATTGGTGGTCAAAGGATTCAGTCTGAGAAAAGGGATCGATTTTGATGAGATTTTCTCTCCAGTCGTGAAGATGTGTTCTATATGGGTCGTTCTTGGTTTAGCGGCCAACCTTGATCTTGAGGTTGAGCAAATGGATGTTAAGACAGCTTTCCTTCATGGTGACTTGGGTAAAGAAATCTACATGGAGCAGCCTGAAGGTTTTCAAGTTAAAGGCAAAGAAGACTATGTGTGTAGACTTTAGAAAAGTCTTTATGGGTTGAAGCAAACACCTAGGCAGTGGTACAAAAAGTTTGAGTCTGTTATGGGGGAGCAAGGCTACGAAAGACTACATCAGATCACTATGTTTTCTTTCAGAGGTTTAGTGATGATGATTTCATCATTTTATTGCTTTATGTTGATGACATGCTTATTGTTGTCAAGAATGCAGGACGAATTGCCAAGTTGAATCAACAATTAAGCAAGTCTTTTGCTATGAAAGACTTGGGGCCAGCAAAACAGATACTTGGTGTAAGGATCACTCGAGATAGAGCTGCCAAGAAGTTACACATGTCACAAGAGCGATACACTGAGAAGGTGCTTTGCAGATTCAACTTGGCTAAAGCTAAAGTGGTTGTTTCTCCGCTTCCTACCCACTTTAAGCTCACAGATAAAGATTGCCCTTCTACAAAGAGGGAGATTGAAGATATGGATAGAGTTCCATATGCCTCAGCCGTTGGAAGCTTGATGTATGCAATGGTATGTATAAGGCCTGATTACACTAGGTGTTGTGAGCCGTTTTCTGTCAAATCCTGGTAAGAGGCATTGGGAAGCAGTTAAGTAGATTCTTAGATATCTACGGGGTACTTCCAAATTTTGGTATCACATTTGGAAATGAAAAGCCAATGCTTGTGGGGTATACAGATTCGGATATGGCAGGAACGAAGATAATAGAAAGTCCACTTCTGGATATTTGATGACCTTTGCAGGGGGAGCTGTGTCACGGCAATCACGATTTCAAAAGTGTGTTGTTTTGTCAACAACAGAGGTTGAGGATTTGGCGGCAACGGAAGCATGCAAAGAACTATTGTGGTTGAAGAAGCTTATGCTAGAGCTTGGATTCAAGCAAGAGCGCTATGTGGTTATTTGTGATAATCAAAGTGCTATTCACCTTGCTAAGAATTCTATTTTTCACAAGAGAACAAAACATATTGATGTGCGGTACGATTGGATTAAAGATGCTCTTGAAGATGGGTTATTTGAACTTGATAAAGTTCATAACGATGATAAGGGTTCCGATATATTTACCAAGGTACTAGTAAGGGAAAAGCTCAAAAGATGTTGCTCGATCACCGAGATGACGAACTCTTCCTCATAAGTCAAAAGGGGGAGATTTGTTGGGTTTTTCTCTCATTTTGACCCAATGAGGAAGCCCATTTTAAAGCCCATTAATAAAGCATTTTAGGGTTTGTTGTTTTTTTAGAAATTAAATAAAAGCCAGCCAGCCACTTTATAAAACACAAGAGAGAGAAAGCTGAAAAGTAGAGAAAAAAAAAGCACAGAAAGTTCCCTTTGGCTATTTTTGGATTTTTCTGCATTGCAGCACAAATCCTTCGTTTCCCGGAGAGTGAACGGTCGAATCGTCATGATTTTGGACAGAAGCTTCGTATCATGTGTGCCTACATTCTGAATGGTGGAGATCGGTTTTTAAGGCCCGGAGGTCAGGATTTCGTGGCCAGAATAGTAGCGAATTTTTGGGTGATATTTCTCAACTTTGTTCTTTTTGTTGTCATACATCTTGATGTGCTTTGTTTCCAAGTGTATGATGTTTTTGGTATGCCTCTAGTATATCTAGATAAGACTTTGTATGACTCTCTTGTTGGTGGTTGTGGATTAAGCGGCCAAAGTGGTCCCGTGGTTTTTGCCCTCTCGTTTTAGGAGTTTTCCATGCAAAAATATTGTTGTCCCGTGTGTTGCTTGATTACTTGCATTTACTTGTTATTTGGGGCTGATTTGAAGTTGCATGTTGTATGCCCTATTTGTTTGCTTCCTCGCATGTTCATTCAAGTAGGGAAATTTTTGCCAAACAAAAGTTAATTCCGCAATTTAGTATACAGTTGTGGCGCTTTGTTTTCCCATCAATTAAAACACTTTTGAAAGTTCACAAATTAAATCAAAATACTTCTAAAGTACACAACCTAAATTAAAATTTTCATTGCTATATGGACACCTCATCTTCTTAATTTTTACTAATCACACACCTTCTTACTCACATGATTTTGTTAATGACATGAGGCCCAAAGATTAAAAAATAATCTTCTCTCATATTAAGAAGGGGAGTGTGTGATTAGCAATTGATGGGGTTATGCATATATAATTACCCTAAAAAATGACAACGTTCACATCAGCATGATAGCCAGTAGTACCTGTTTTCCAAGTAACTGAACTATTAAATAAAAGCACATAAAAAAACACAACCTATTTATGCGCACAAAAAAAAGTTTGCATCCTAAATCAAAACGATATTAAAAATACCTAACTACTTGCGTCATTTTTTCTAATATAAAACAAAACTACTAATTCCTAAAGCATCAACTTCTAAACAGGGGTGGTCAACACGATATCTGAATTTTAGATAGCGGATTTTGACTATCTAAACTAGAATTTGAAATTAAGGTGGCGTTTAGTTTGCGGGATTTCAGAGTAACCGGTGGGATTTCATTTGAAAATTCTTCTCGTATTTCACAATCCTATTTTTCAAAATTTTTGAATTCTTCCCTACCTCTATTATTTCAAAATCCCATATCTTTACATTTCAAATTCATAACCAAATGACAATATTACCTTTATCCTTAACCTAACCACCACCTACCTATACCTATTGACCCTACCTTACATTACCCTACCCTACCAATACCGACCCCATCCCATCCCACCCCACCCCACCCCATCCCATCCCACCCACCTCACCCCACCCCACCTCATCACATCCCACCCTACCGTAACTACATATACCCAACAATGATAACTATCAAACACTATCTACATACACCAATCCATCGTCTCATACTCTACCGTACCTACCCACCCCTATCTATCATACTTACGCATCCTACATATATGTTATGACATATTTTGTACATATTTTTCAGTCATATTTTGCCTCGGATTTGGGTTATTTTTGCCTCGAATTGTTTAAATACGACTCTGATTCGTCTATTTTTGTGTTTCGCAGTTCGAAGGTTGCCTAAATTGGGAATGAATGGATTTTGGAGCTTAAGCGTCAAATTTACGGGTTGAGCCGATCTCCCTTGGAATCTTGTTGACTTTGAACAAGTTGACCTGATCGCGGCCGCGACCATATCATCGCGACCGCGTTGACCTGCGATCGGTGGATCGTGCCCATGCTTCTTATCGCGCCCGCAATGGCCTCAGCGCGGCCGCGATCCCAAGAAAATACAAAAAGACAGCAGTCGTTTCGTTATTTTTTAGGCAATTTTTGGACGAACTTTTTCACATAGATTAGAGTGCGATTAGTAGGTGTTCGATAGTTTTTGATTTCCAGCTTAGTTTAGGTTAGTTTAGTGAATCATTCGGCTAATGGGGTGGATCAAAGCATTCGGTTACGGGTGTTTCTCGTGTTTCTTACGGTTTTTGGTACACTCTTTCCGAATTTACTTTTTGTTATGATTATGTTTAGTATAGATCTGGTTTATTTTATTGTTTTTAACATGATTAGTGAGTAGTTTAGCCAAGCACTTGCTTGGTTACATTTTTATATGGATTAGTGGAGTATCTGATGGTTTTGGTTGAAAAGTGTTTGATTCATTGATGTATTTTTGATTCATACGATTAATATGCGTTAAATCAGAATTATAGTTGATATTCTAGCATTATTGTGATTATGATTATTGACTATAAATTCTGATTTATATAAACTTTATCAAATTTAAGTGATTTATTAATTGGTTGCCATTTCTAGCATTATTGTGATTATGAGATAGTGACTAGTTAATAAATTGTGAAATTTTTTGTATGCAAATTAATTCTTAGCAATATTGTGATTATAGGATTAGTTTAATCTTTGATTTCCTTAGACTTGATTGATGTTTATGCGGCTAAATTGAATATTTAGAGCTATTTCCGAGCGCTTGACGTGTAGACAGTTTTAATCTCTAAAAGCTAGATTTAGTTGACTTAATTAATCGTAAAAGACATTTATTGTTGATTTTAAGAAATTGGGGAATACTGGAGAACACCATACTTGATTTTCTGAAATTAATAAAATATGTCCATGAATCGGTTTTACATCAAAGTTTCAAACTCTTAAGCTTAAAAGATTTAAAACGGTTGGATTCAATTCCAACTTAATTTTCTTTGACCAAAAACATCTTAAGTGTGTTTACACCATTTTACTCCATTAATCCTAAAAGACGTATCCAAGTGAGTGTTGCTTTTAATATATATCTGATATCATTCTATTTTAGCGTTAAGGTTTATTATTTTAGTAGTCTGTTAGATAGTATAGTTTTAAGTATTTAGGGTTATAATCATCCTCATCCCTTATCCATGGCTAGATATTAGTGATAATCTTAGTATCGGTATCTCGATCCTTATTGTCGTTCCCTGAGTTCGATAATCCCCGAGGTCAGCTTCTAGCTATATAAACTACGACTGGTACACTGCCAGTGGTATTTGGTATGACTTAGCCTTTCTTCTTTCTTTAATTTAATTTGCCAAATCCGCGTAAATATCAAATGGCGCAGTTACCGGGGAATGGCTAGAGATATTGTAAAAAGGTTTAGCTGGTAGATTAGCCGATCCTTCTTTTGGGATTTTATCCCTTGGAAGTTCTTTTCTTGTTTTTCTCATCCTATATCTATTCTATCCACCCTCTCAGTGTTTGTGTATGGTTTATGACTCGGAATTCCAATCCGCATGTTGTAAGTCCATATAACGAACCTGAAAGAACCTTTCACAAACGTCTTCGCCATCCTTCTCATCCTTTCATTGAGATTCTATCTAGCTCATCTGAATCTACTGACCAACATGTCCCTCCGCTGGCTGATAGAGGTCATATTGATTTAGTTGTTGAGTTACCTCCAATTTCTCCTTCTTCGCCTTCTTCGCCTTCTTCTCCTTCATCTGATTCTTCTTCTTCTTCCTCATCTGATAATTCTTCTGAGCCAATCATGGGCGACTGTTGCACCATGCTTAAGTTGAACCGACCGGTCACCGACGACTCGGAAGGTGTCATTGTCATTCTCGGGTTTGATGCAGTCAATTTGGAGCTAAAGTCCAATCTCATCACTTTAGTTCAAAATAATGCTCAGTACTGTGGGATAGCATCTGAGGATCCTTATGCACACCTGAAGAAATTCAGGAAAGCGTGCGGTTCGTATAAGGTGAATCAAGTCCCGAAAGAGATCATTTGATTGATGTTATTCCCGTACTCACTTACTGGACGTGCTCTCACATGGTATGATGCTCTTCCGTCAAATTCAATTCATGCCTAGGATGAAATGAGACACAATTTCTATCCAAGTTTTGTCCGCCTTCACGTACCACTCAGCTTACGAGTGAGATCCTGGGATTCAGGCAGAAGCCTGAAAAGTCCTTACGTGATGCGTGGGAGCGGTACAAAGAATCCATAATGAAATGTCCAAACCACAATCTGACGCTCAATCATCGAGTCAAAGTCTTCTATGAAGGTGTGCACCCGATGTATCATTCTTTGATTGATTCCGCTTGTAGTGGATCTGTCTACAGAAAGACACCTGAGGAGGCGGTTGAGATTTTAGATGACTTGGTGATGAGTCAGCATCAGACACCCAGTGAGTACTTCGGATGGGGAGCTTCAGATTCCAAGCAAGCCGCTGCCATAGCCGCACTCACAGCAAAGATTGAGCAGCTCACGCAGAATAGTCAACCACAAGCCATGCCAGCTCCCGTGAAAGCTGTATATCCATCATGTGACGCTTGTGGTGGCCCACTTTCGAGCTATGAGGGTCAGGCGGCTTACTCTAACCCCAATCAGGAGGAGGTTTACTATTCATATGGCGATTCTGGAGGTGACATGTATAAGTATGCTCACCCGAACCCGAACTATCCAAATTATTCCCAGAATCAGCCACCTCCTGGTTTCTTGAATCCGAGACCACATATGCTTCAGAGACCCCAGTTTGCCTCTCATCAAGGGTATAACCAGGGTCAATCTTCTTCTTCCTCCCATGGTCATTTTCAGCAACATACTCGACCACAACAATTCTATGGCCAGTCTGGTAGCCCTTATCAGAATCCTCCACGTCCTCAGGCTACACATCAGCCACAAGAGAGGTCGAATTTAGAGGATATGATGATGAAGTTCATGGCTAACCAAGAGACTATCACAAGGAACCAACAGGCTGCTATAAAAATTTAGAAGTCCAAATTAGACAGATAGCTAAAGCGCAGAATGAGCGACAACCTTGTGGTCTTCCGAGTGATACTGTGCCAAATCCGAAGGCTGAAGCGAAGATGATTATCACGCGTAGTGGTAAGGAGACTATAGGGTCATCACTTCCTCCCCATTCTCCTTCTCCCCCTCTTGATTCTGTTGTTCATGAGGACGATCCGGAGACTATCACGGACCAAGTGCACATTCCTAGTACACCAAGTACCGCACACGTCCCACCTCCGACAATGCCTACAGTCAGTCCTTACAAGCCTCCTATTCCGTATCCGAGCAGATTGCAAAAGGAAATCAAGGATAAGCAATACGACAAGTTCCTTGGATTAATCAAACAGTTACATATCAATATTCCTTTCATCGATGCAATTGCTCAGATGCCGAATTACGCAAAGTTTTTAAAGGATCTGCTCTCAAAGCGCAAGAAGATTGATGATTTGGACACAGTAGAGATGAACGCTGAGTGTTCAACTGTGCTCCAAAACAAGCTTCCAATCAAGCAAGATGATCCTGGCAGTTTCACCATACCATGTCTTTTGATAGAGAAATGCATTCAGAAGTTGATGATACGTTCGTTAAGTCTCTGTTGATTGGGTATGAGAGATCCACTTCTTTTGAAGATGGAGAGTCTATCGATGATGATATATCTCTGTGCCTCTTGTCTCTTGATTCCGATCATTCTGTATGTCTCTCTGATTCCATTGATAGCTTTCCTTTGTGTATGATAGAGTCATCTCCTGCTCATGAAGAGATTGTTATGTTAGATCTGAAGGAAAGTATTAAATCCAAATCCTCGATTAAAGACCCTCCGACTCTTGAGCTGAAAGAGTTACTAGCGCATTTAGAGTATGCTTTTCTGGAGGGGTCATCTCAGCTTCCGGATATTATAGCCAAACACCTCTCACCTGACGAAAAAGCGAGATTGATCCAGGTTTTGGAATCCCACAAGCAGGCCATCGCGTGGAAAATATCTGATATCAAGGGTATCAGTCCTGCTTATTGCACTCATAAGATATTGATGGAAGAGGATTTCAAGCCAGTGATTCAGCCCCAAAGGAGGGTCAAAATTAAAAATTCACAAGGTCATCAAGAAGGAAGTGTTGAAACTTCTTGATGCAGGTATGATATATCCAATCTCTGATTCACCGTGGGTTAGTCCAATTCATGTGGTCCCAAAGAAAGGGGGGATGACCGTCATTCTTAATGACAAGAATGAATTGATTCCATCAAGGACGGTCACGGGATGGCGAGTTTGCATCGACTATCGCAAACTCAATGATGCCACCCGTAAGGAACATTTTCCATTGCCCTTCATTGATCAAATGCTCGAGAGACTGTTAGGGAATGAGTTCTATTGTTTTCTTGATGGGTTTTCGGGTTACTTTCAGATCCCTATTAGCCCCGAGGACCAGGACAAGACCACTTTCACATGTCCCTACGGAACGTTCGCATACCGGCGTATGCCATTCGGTTTATGCAATGCGCCTGCAACGTTCCAGAGATGTATGATAGCTATCTTTAATGATATGCTGGAGAATAGTGTTGAAGTGTTTATGGATGATTTTTCTGTGTTCGGTAGTTCCTTTTCCTCGTGCCTTTCAAATTTGGACAGTATGTTTGCCCGGTGTGAGGAGGCCAATATGGTCCTCAATTGGGAAAAGTGTCACTTTATGGTGCGAGAAGGAATTGTTCTCGGGCACAAAATCTCTGCTAAGGGTATTGAGGTTGATAGAGCTAAGATCGAGACGATATCTAAGCTACCTCACCCTACTTCTATTCGAGCGGTTAATAATTTCCTTGGGTATGCCGGTTTTTACCGGCGGTTTATTAAAGATTTTTCATCAGTTGCCCGTCCCATGACAAGACTTTTGGAAAAGGATGCCACATTTGATTTTGATGATTCGTGTGTGCATGCCTTTGATACTCTGAAGGAGAAGCTTGTTTCTGCCCCCATCATGGTGGCTCCCGACTGGGAGTTACCATTTGAGTTGATGTGTGATGCCAGTGATTATGCTGTGGGGGAAGTGTTGGGGCAAAGAAAGGAAAATCGTTTCAATGCTATATACTATGCTAGCAAGACTCTCACTGATGCTCAGCGAAATTACACTACTACTGAGAAAGAGCTGCTAGATATAGTATATGCATTTGAGAAGTTTAGGTCTTATCTGATCCTCTCAAAGACAGTGGTTTTCACCGATCACTCTGCTTTGAGATATCTTTTCCAGAAGCAGGATGCCAAGCCCCGTCTAATTCGATGGATTCTACTCGTTCAGGAGTTTGACATCGAAATCAAAGACAAACGTGGGGTCGAGAACTTAGCTGCCGATCACCTGAGCCGTTTAGAGAATCCCTCACTTCTTCCTCTTGATGATTTTACGATTAAGGCATCTTTCCCAGATGAGTCCCTTTGTTCGGCACATACGGTTGACGAATGCCCTGGGTTTGCGGACTACGCAAACTATCTGGTGGGTAATGTGCTGGTCAAAGGACTAACTCATCAGCAGCGAAAGAAATTCTTCAAGGATGTGAAGAATTATTTTTGGGATGACCCTTACCTCTTTCGAGTTTGTGCTGATCAGATTATTCGGCGTTGTGTTGATGGTGACGAGGCGATGCAGATCTTATACGCATCTCACATCGGTCCCACCGGAGGACACCATGGTGCAAATACCACAGCTCGGAAGGTATTTGATGCAGGATTCTACTGGCCCACGATCTTTCAGGATGCTAGGGACTATGTGAAAGCATGTGATGCTTGTCAGAGAACTGGAAATATATCAAATCGCCACGAGATGCCCCTCACTAAGATTCAGATCTGTGAGAGATTCGAAGTGTGGGGTATTGATTTCATAGGACCATTCCCGTCTTCTCGTGGGTGTAAGTACATCCTTGTTGCTGTCGACTACGTGTCGAAGTGGGTTGAGGCACATGCGCTCCCCACTAATGACGCACGTGCAGTCGTTTCCTTCCTGCGAAAGCAATTTGCTAGGTTCGGTGCTCCTAAGGCTATCATTAGTGATAGAGGTACTCATTTCAGCAATTCACAGTTCTCTAAGGCCTTGGAGAAATATGGAGTTACTCACCGATTAGCAACTCCATATCATCCACAAACAAATGGCCAAGCTGAAGTGACCAACCGTGGTCTTAAGCGTATATTAGAGAGAACAATAGGTGAGCATAGGAGTAGATGGGCTGACAAGCTCGATGACGCACTTTGGGCATTTAGGACTGCACACAAAACGCCTACTGGACTTACACCTTATAGGCTAGTTTATGGCAAAGCGTGTCACCTTCCAGTCGAACTAGAGCATAGGGCATATTGGGCTTTACGTTAGTCTAATCTTGATTTGTCAAGCGCAGGTGATGAAAGGAAGTTGCAGCTTAATGAATTGGATGAACTGCGGGAGGACGCCTACACGAATGAGTCCATCTATAAGGCGAGGATGAAGAGACGACATGATGAAAGGATATCTACCAAGGAATTCAGCATGGGCGACAAGGTGCTATTGTACAATTCACGTTTGAAGCTGTTTCCTGGTAAGCTTAAGTCTCGATGGTCGGGACCATTTACTGTTTCCCAAGTGTTCCCATATGGGATGCTCGAATTAGAACATTCATCGGGAAACTTTAAGGTAAATGGGCATCGACTAAAGCTCTATAATGATTCATCCATCGAGCATGTTTATGACGCTATGCTTAGCCTGGCCCCCGTCTCAATTTGATTATCTGGGGCTGAGTCTAGCTGGAGGCTCGAGTTTGCATTCTAGCACTTGCGGGAGGCACCCCGTCAATAATAATCACTTTATTTTATTGTTTATAGTTAGCCATGTCTTTTGTTTATGCATGTTCATAAGTTGAAGTCTTTCTAAGACTGATTCATTTGAGTTCTTAGTTCATGTCTTTGACTGTTTTTAGATTAAATAAGTCTCCCTTGCATTGAGTATGTGTCTTAGGACTGCATGCTTGATATTAGTGGTGTTGTCTTCAAAGTTTACATGCTTATTTACTTTCTTGCAATTGCCTTTTGACTTTTTGAGTCTTGTTTAGCATTCTTTAATTCTCAATTACTTGAGTTTCGTAGCTTAATTCCTTTTACTGTTTAGCTTAAATAATGCCTAATCATATCGTCAATGAATCACTTGGTTCTTTGTTTCGTTACTTCAGGTTTTCGGTTGCTAAATTCAATAAAACTGTGAAGTCAGTTTGACTTTTTAAAAGTCAAATCTGCATTTTTCATTTCATAGTCTTTTGCATTTAGTTAGTTCATAGTTTTAATTCAATTGCATGTCATAAATTCTCTTGCATTTGTTCATTTAGCTAATTCTAGTTATTGGCAATGCGTTGAGTTTTAAATTTTATCATAATTGCTTCGCAATTGTCACATGCATTTTAGTTGAATTTTAATCTTAATTTTCTTCAAAATTGAGTTGAAATTAAAGTCACAATAAAAGCGTTAAAGTTTTGATCAATCTTAGAGGGTTGTTTCCAAATAAGTGTGGAGTAATAACTGAATTGGTTAAGCTATTTAGGTTGAATTTGGAAATTTATTTTTCTGGACTTTGCTTATTGCTAACTGATAGAATAATTCTGTGTTTTTGGTCATCGCGGCCGCGTTCGGGTGGTCGCGACCGCGCTCAAATGAGCGGGAAAAAAATAAAATATCTGGAATCATCGCTGCCGCGCTTGGCTGAACGCGGCTGCGCTCTCTTTTCTATATAAACTGTAGATCGCGGATTCAGTTTTCTTCTCCCGCACTCTTTCTCTTCTCTCGCGATTTTTTTCCAGCCGATGTCTTTTGCGCTTCTTGCTTTGATTCTTGCTTTTTCTGTTCGATTTCATCATCATAATCAGGTAAGCTCTTTTATCCTTCTTTTAATCTTACGTTTATGTCGATTATTCAGTTATTTTTCTTGGTCATTGATGAATAAATCCGAGCTTCGTGATGATTTCTTGTTATTGTCGTTCTTTATCTCTTATTTAGGGTTTATTCAGTTTAGCTCTATAAAATTTAGTTAGTTTTCGTTTCTTTATGTTGACTTCATGTTTGTACATATTTCTTGTTTCAATAATGTTAGATTTCGAAATCTATATCTGTGTTCATCTCGATTTATACTCATTTAGGGGTTTTAGAATGTTTATGTTTTATAAATTTAGTTGTTTTTAGTTTAAATTTTATGCCTTTCTCGGATTAAATATTGAAATAAAAGGTTTTTGGGGTTCTGTTTTGATCGTGTGTTGATCGCGGTTGGCCATCGCTGTCTTTGTCGCGTCGCGGCCGAGTTGGCTATCGCGGTCGCGACCTCGATCAGTTTAAAAAAAAATTTAAAAATAATATTATTTACATATATGTTCTTTTTAATAGTTGGATTTCTTTTATGTTAGTTTTTTTAGAATTGTTAGATTACGTTTAGTGTTTATTTAGTATTTCTTTTATTTTTAGGTTTCTAATGTTTTAGATTTTTAGTTTCTACGCAGTTTAGTTTTGTTAGTTATTTCTTAGTGTTAATTTAGTAAATTTTAGTTTCTAATTTTTAGGTTTTAAATTTTAGTCTTTGTTAATTTTTTGTCATTTTTTTAGGTAGTCTAGTCTTATTTTTTTTTTTTTTTTTAATTTCTAGTTTTTAGTTTAGTTTTACTTTTCTTTTTAAGTCAATTTCTTTAGTTTAGTTTAGTAGGATAGTTCTTTTTATTAGCCTTCATTTTTAAATTTATTTTTATTTTTTAGTCCTTTTATTATTTTTGCTTAAGTTTTTATTTTAGTCTTTAATTCAGTTTGTTTTTCTTTATTTAGTTTGCTTAGGATTTATTTAGAGTTTTATTTAATTTTCTTAGGGGATCTTTAGGTTTTCTTAGGTTCAAATTTAGTTTTTGTTTCCTTTCTTTCTTTCTTTTATTTTGTTTCTTTATTTTCGATTTTATTCTAGGGTTTCTTAGTTTCGAATTTTTAGGCTTTTAGGGGTTTAGTAGTTTATCTTTATTTGTATGTTAGCGTGTTTAGTTTATTTTCTCTATTCTTTTTCTTGCAGATAGTTATGGTCGCTGCTGCCGCTGCTCCCCCGCCCCCTCCTGGTGGTGGTGACGGAGGTCGTCGCCCTCCTGAGGGGCCCCATCGATTTCTTATCTTTGGGGACCCTAAGGACCAGGCGAAGCTTTCGCGCCTTCAGTCCAAGGCTTTGGTTCCCACCTACGGGGTGGCATGGGGCGCGATGGAGTCGCTCGGTATTGCTACGCACTTGCGAGGGATCTTGGCACACCCTCCTATCAGCTCCTCTCGACCCCCTGCCTTGCTGCGACTTCTTGAGATTGACGAGTCGGTGTACAGAGAGCTCGTTCTTGAGTTTTTATCGACGTACTTCTTCGACGCCTCAGTGTCTGATTCTGCATCTACATCGATCAGTTTTCGCTTGGGTGGAGTAGGGCGTCGCGTTTCTCTCCGGGAGTTCGGCATTCTCTCGGGGTTGTACACAGCAGAGGAGGTCGGTGACCCGACTTTTCCTACTACAATCCCTGGTTCGGCTGAGGGTTTTTCGGAGGCTAGTTTTTAGACTACCATTGCCTCGGGTGTGTATAATTCACACAGCTCGAAGGCTACGACTTTTCGTGACCCATTGCTTCGGATAGTCTTTCGTATCATAGCCTCGAGCATTGCGTGCCGGAAGGATCCGGGCACGGTATCGCATCGGGACCTGATGATGCTTAGCAGGCTGCTTGATAGAGACTGCACTATTCAATTCGCTTATTGGCTAGCTGCGTTTTTTGTGGGTGCCGCCGGTCACGTCAGGTCTAGCTCGATGGTAGGAGGGATGTATGTTACGCGATTGGCGCGTAACCATGGCGTTTTTGTTGATGCTGCTGTTGAGCAGGAGTTGACAGTTGTTCGGGACGCGTAGAGGATGGTCTACGGGATTGACTCTCTTGCCACGATGGGTATGCTCACCTACGATCGCCGACGCCTCCTGGGTTGGGTTAATCCCGACGCCGTGGAGGAGCATGAGATGGAGCCTCAGGCTGATGAGGCAGAGATTTCCCAGGCGAGCTCGGTAGCTCCACCTTCACCCCCTCCCGTTACCACTTCCCCATTGCCTTCTCAGCCTCCCCCTTCTTCCTCTTATCAGCCTTCCACCTCCGCTTTGCCCCCCGTTGTTTTCCCGATGAGGGTTGATGCGTCGACATCTATTTCTCAGCACGTTGTCCATCTTGGTCTCGCAGCTGAGTTAGATGACCTCCATTATTACCTCATTTCTTCAGACTATGCCAGAGCCCACCATCTTCCTCCCCCTCACCCTCCCCGTCGCTTCCTCATTCCTTCCTCTTCCTACGTCTATGACTATTCTTCTTCTCTTCTTACCCCTCGCCCATCTTTTCCCCATCTGCCCCCATTCCCCCTCCGTTCCCATCCTCTGTTCCGTCTTCTTCATCTTTTCCCCCTACCCTCCCTTTTGACACCCCTATTGTCCCTACCCCCGCCACTAGCACCACTACCCAGCCCTACCGTACACCTACCGAGTCTGAGCCCTTTCAGACAGATATTTTTATACAGTCTCCTGCCTCCCAGCCTGGTGCTTCCAGCTCGCATACCCGTCGGCGGAGTCCGTCGCCCGAGCCTCAACCTCTCAGGCCCGCCCTCGTATTCGCTTGCGCTTCATTCGCAGTCAGGATCCTCCTCCTCCTCCAGAGTAGCGACAGTTGCAGCTGGGATATTTGTATTTTTATTTTTATTTTTTTATTGGCATGTATTTCTTTACATTATAGCATTTTTAGTTGTAGTTGTGATGTATATATTTCGCATTTACTTTTCTTATTTCTGTTATGGCTGCTGATGTTTCTTGTGGTTGTTGTGGTTGTGATCAGTCGAGGCCGGACCATGGCAGTGATGTTTGCTGGCACTCAGTTCAGCTTCATCAGTCTAGATCCTCCTGGCAGCTTTCAGCGATTCAGGGAGATTTTCTGTTCTTATTTATCGCTCATTTCCATACTTGTGCTTACTGATTGACATTGAGGACACTGTCTGTTTTAAGTGTGGGGTGGGGTGATAAAAATTGGCATTTTTACGTTGCTTGTCCAAAGTTAGCCTGATTTAATGCATTTGAATCTTATATTTAGCAAATTTTCATATTTTTCTCTCATTTTGATGCGCGTTAGACTCTTTAGTAATATTGTTCTGTTTAGACTCTATGCGAGACTAGAATTGTGAGTTTGATGCTATTTGAACAATGAGAGACGTTTGATGACATGTTGTGACTTTGTGAACCGAAATAGCATGGATATAACACATATTACCCTTTACATTCTTTGCGTGAGATTTTGAGCCGTATAGCATCATCATTATGCTCATTTTCGTTTGATGTGTGTTTATGCCTGTGTTGACTGATAAAAGTAGAACTTGAATTTAAATACATGTCAGAATCACAATTTTGGAAAATTTAGCACACATATAAAGGAAACTTTAGGATTTCCCATTTTTAGATGTCTTTTGTTCATCTTTCACCCTTTTATTTCCCATAGTCGCCCTTTTGAGCCTTTTACTTTTCATTTCGGTGACAACCCCATTATTTAGCCTTTATTAGCCTTTTTGCTTGCTTTTACCCTTATTGGGTTCTTGATTGAGAAGCAGCAGTAGTTTTTGTCTGTCTTTGTTTGGTTTAGTTTATTTTCTTCATGTTTGAGTGTTTATGCATATGTCTGAGTATTTTGAGAGTATGTTAGCTTTATGGTGCTCCCCGTTGCTTTTTATATGGTCTTTGCTGATCTAAACCGTTGAGCACCGAATCTAGTTATGTATTGACAGTGGTTTTTGAGCATCGGTCATGAAAGCTTATATGGTCTTAGAATCCAAGGATATTATTCTGAGAAGAGCATAAATAAAGAAAAGAAAAAAAAGAGAAAAATAAAAAAAATAAAAAAAATAAAAAAAAGAAAATAAAAAGAAAAGGAGAAAGAGAAAGAGATAGAGATAGAAAAGAAATAACAAATTCCTTGGAATTATGATTATTCTATTCCAGTTGAGGGATGCTTCGACACTATATATGGATAGCTTTTAGTTTTTGGTTCTTATTTTGTGCAGTTTTACTTCTTTTAGTTATGTTTAGCTGCTGTTTCTTTAATCAGATCGTTTCCGTTTTTATTGTTTTCACCCAATTTCCCCATATTATCCATTCCCTTAGCCTAAGCCCCCTTACATCTCATAAGTCCTTTATGTGCTAAGCTTTCATTACATGTGATGAAAATGTGATTTACTTTCAAGCCTATGCTTATATTGTTGACATTTTTGGCACCGAGTGGATGTTTGTGCATATATACACATTAGCCTATACACGTATGAGTGTTGAGTGATATCCTTGTGAGGTGTTAGTTCATGCTGCTAGGTTCGAAAGTATCTGACATGTTATTTCATAGCTTTTTGCGTCTCTTGGTTTAGATAGCTCATTCTTGTGATTGTTAGTTTCTATTACTTTCTTTTACGGATCTTTATTGCTATAGAGTCTAGATGTGCGTTATAATTGAGAGAGATATGTGAAATGATGCTTAGTTTAGGATATTTTTGAGCAGGTTTGCTTGAGGACAAGCAACGCTCAAGTGTGGGGTTATTTGTTATGACATATTTTGTACATATTTTTCAGTCATATTTTGCCTCGGATTTGGGTTATTTTTGCCTCGAATTGTTTAAATACGACTCTGATTTGTCTATTTTTGTGTTTCGCAGTTCGAAGGTTGCCTAAATTGGAAAAGAATGGATTATGGAGCTTAAGCGTCAAATTTATGGATTGAGTCGGTCTCCCTTGGAATCTTGTTGACTTTGACCAAGTTGACCTGATCGCGGCCGCGACCATATCATCGCGACCGCGTTGACCTGCGATCGGTGGATCGTGCCCATGCTTCTTATCGTGGCCGCAATGGCCTCAGCGCGGCCGCGATCCCAAGAAAATATAAAAAGACAGCAGTCATTTCGTTATTTTTAGGCAATTTTTGGACGAACTTTTTCACATAGATTAGAGTGCGATTAGTAGGTGTTCGATAGTTTTTGATTTCCAGCTTAGTTTAGGTTAGTTTAGTGAATCATTCGGCTATTGGAGTGGATCAAAGCATTCGGTTACGGGTGTTTCTCGTGTTTCTTTCGGTTTTTGGTACACTCTTTCCGAATTTACTTTCTGTTATCATTATGTTTAGTATAGATCTGGTTTATTTTATTGTTTTTAACATGATTAGTGAGTAGTTTAGCCAAGCACTTGCTTGGTTACGTTTTTATATGGATTAGTGGAGCATTTGATGGTTTTGGTTGAAAAGTGTTTGATTCATTGATGTATTTTTGATTCATACGATTAATATGCGTTAAATCAGAATTATAGTTAGCATTATTGTGATTATGATTATTGACTATAAATTCTAATTTATATAAACTTTATCAAATTTAAGTGATTTATTAATTGGTTGTCATTTCTAGCATTATTGTGATTATGAGATAGTGACTAGTTAATAAATTGTGAAATCATTGTATGCAAATTAATTCTTAGCAATATTGTGATTATAGGATTAATTTAATCTTTGATTTCCTTAGACTTGATTGATGTTTATGCGGCTAAATTAAATATTTAGAGCTATTTCCGAGCGCTTGACGTGTAGACAGTTTTAATCTCTAAAAGGTAGATTTAGTTGACTTAATTAATCGTAAAAGACATTTATTGTTGATTTTAAGAAATTGGGAAATACTGGAGAACTTCATACTTGATTTTCTGAAATTAATAATATATGTCCATGAATCGGTTTTACATCAAAGTTTCAAACTCTTAAGCTTAAAAGATTTAAAACTGTTGGATTCAACTCCAACTTAATTTTCATTGACCAAAAACATCTTAAGTGTGTTTACACCATTTTACTCCATTAATCCTAAAAGACGTATCCAAGTGGGTGTTGCTTTTAATATAATCTGATATCATTCTGTTTTAGCGTTAAGGTTTATTATTTTAGTAATCTTTTAGATAGTATAGTTTTAAGTATTTAGGGTTATAATCATCCTCATCCCTTATCCATAGCTAGATATTAGTGATAATCTTAGTATCGGTATTTCGATCCTTATTGTCGTTCCCTGAGTTCGGTAATCCCCGAGGTCAGCTTCTAGCTATATTAACTACGACTGGTACACTGCCAGTGGTATTTGGTATGACTTAGGCTTTCTTCTTTCTTTGATTTAATTTGCCAAATCCGCGTAAAGATCACTATACCCACCTTAACCTAATTAAACATCGTATCTTACTTTTGTCCATCTTACCTCATCAATATCTACATATACATATCCATCTCATACTACCCCTTCTCACCCTACCGTACCCACCCTATCCTTACCTACCATACATACCCACCTATCTTACCCCCATCCAACCCATACCAATTAGACATCATATTCTACCCTGATCCATCCTACCTTAATCGCATCTACCTATACACACCCATCCTACACTACCCTTTCACATCCCATCCCGTCTCAGCACACCCTACCTACCCCACTCACTCCTACCTACCATGCCTACCCTATCCCTACCTATCTACACCTTACCATCCTTTTAACATACCCTACCTTGCTTTTTGTACACCTACCTGCTTTACCTATATCATTTTGACACATTTACAAATAAACAAGATTTTACAAATAATTGAACTTGAAATCATGCAATCCAAACATATGACATGATTCAGATCCTATCATTTTCAAATTCTGTCATATTTAAATCCTGGTATATCAAAATCTGATAATCCAAACGCTACGGAAGGTTATCCAAAATTCATATGCAGATATGAGATAATCTAAAAGTTTGATTATTTAAAAAAAAGTTAAAATAAAATTAAATATAGAGTAATCTAACGGGTTAAAGACATACAAATGTATGTTATTTTGCTGAAATTACTCAAATGACTAGTCTAGTTATTTTTCTATCCCATTGGTACTTGTACTAAAAATTTATTGTTGAGATGGTACTTTTGATTACCGGTTCTACCGGTAATGATCTTATATTCGTGTTTTTAGAAGTATGAAAATAATCTATATGCTTATGTGGATTTTCTAAATTATTTATATAGATCAAAATCCACGTAAATCCACATTGTACTTCAAAATAACTTGTCGATATGATACGTGTAACCAGTTGCTATGTTGATATGATAAATCCACGTAAGCATCATGTCATTAAAAACCTGACACGTTGTCATTTGAATCAGCAAAAACTATAGTTACTGATTACGCACGTATCATATCGACAAATTATTTTGGAGTACAACTACCATTCAGTCAAAAAGAAAAGTTAATTAGTCATTTAGGAACATTGAGAAAAGTATGTTGCATTTGTACGAATTTAACCCTAATCTAAAATAGATATTAAAAGGATTATATATCACTATATAACAAAACGAGAGTTTCATCACTCAAATTAAGAAATATCATTAAAAAAAACAAAATTATGTATAAATATTAATTAGTAAATTAGTAAAAAAGAAGTTAAAAGTCAAAAGTAAACGAATATTTTATAAAATATATAAATAATGTGCAAATAGAAAAAATAAATCTTAAAATGGTTTTGTTAGGATTTTCAGATATCTTGGATATCCAATGCAACCACTTCAGTATTTCAACTCGTGTTACTCATCTAAAACACAAAATTCCGCTCCGTGTACTTTATATTATCTTAAATGGCAGCTTAACCTAATTGCTAATAAAATTCTACAATAAACATATACTTATTTCTTTTCTTTTTAACCTGTTTTGTTACAATTTTAAAACAATAAAATCATAACGAAAACTTTAAAAACATACAAACCTACCATGATCCGTCAAATATTATAAGCATTATTTAGAACAATAAAGTTATATTAAATTTACCTCAAAAGTTGCAAAAATCCCTTAACTAGAAAGCCTTTAGTGTAAAGGGAGGACGTCTATATGAACGTGATGCAAGTTCTCGACTTGCAATAAACTTTCGATGCAAAATCGAAGCTAATGAGAGACATATGACTAGAGGAGGCTTTGTGATCTCATATTGAACTAAAGCAAACAGAGTACACACATCATTTCCGTTTAAGCACGACCATGCATTTCCTTTGATATCAATCGTCGAGTCACCCAAAAATATCTCTCATTAATAAAAGTGTAAATCTCATATTGACTATATATTTAGGCTTCCAACCACGTCTACTTCTAAATTTGGCTTCCAATCTATATGGTTGTCAATTTATGAAGCTACATATTGAACTGAACCAAGAACCAGTGTTCCTTGCACCGAACTACATAAACATTTCAAGTACTAATGATAACCCGATTGAGGAGACTCATTACTAAGATCCATGGAGTGCTCTCGATGCGGGTAAATCCAATATTTATTCGTAACAAATACAAGTGAATTTGGTCTAACCATTGACATACAATAGCATTTTACTCTTCTTGTTGATCCCAATATTACAAATGGCTATTGGTTTAGAATAAAACCATTTTATTCATGTATTGCTAAAACATGTAAAATTAAACAACATTATAAAAATAATGCTAATATTAATTATCTAAATAACTTTAACATCACTTCCATATCCATTGTTGTGCTTTAATCAGTTTCAATGGCATTTTTAATTCTTTCTTGAAATCTTTATTATAAAATGAAATCATTTCGCAACACTACAAGAAAACGGGGCATTAGCGGCGACGCCTTTGGCAGTGACATTAAAAACATGGGTTTTGAGTCGCCGCTAAAGGCTATGTCGCTGCTAACGGTCCCCAAAATAAAACCGGGAACAAAAAACATTTTCCCCCACTTGCTACCTCTTCTCCTTCCTATGGTGCCTCTCCTGCTTCCCCTTTCCAGCGCCGGCGACCGGCGACCTGACCTCCTCTCCCTCTTGGTTTTCACTCCGACATTGGACGTCTGCACTCTCTCTCTCTCCCTCTCAGTAATTTCTCTTGCTCCCTCTCTCTCTCTCTCTCTCTCTCTCTCTCTCTCTCTCTCTCTCTCTCTCTCTCTCTCTCTCTCTCTCTCTCTCTCTCCTCTCTCTCTCTCTCTCTCTCTCTCTCTCGGTATCACTACAAAAAATAGGGCTTTAGTTGTGACAAATGTCACTGCTAATATAACCCAAAGTCGCCGCTAAAAGCAATAGTGGCGACTTGTCGCCGCCAAAATGTTGCCGCTAAAGGTTCAATACTAAAACACAAATGTCGCCGCTAGTATGTGTATTAGTTTATTAGTGTGTATTAGTGTGTGTATGGTGTATTTTGTATACCTCAGCGCCACATCAACTTTTCTTTTCCAACCATTCCCATCCTAAAACATTTGAAACACACATCATTCTCAACTTTCTATTCTAATACCCATTAACCCAATTATTTTTTTAAGAGAGAAAGAGAGAAGAGAGAGAGAGAGAGAGAGAGAGAGAGAGAGAGAGAGAGATCGAAGTCGTTGGAGGGGAAGATTCACTGCCGAGGGAACGAAGAGCCGTTGGGAGGGTAGGGCCACTAGGGTGGGAGTGGTGCTCCCGCCGGGGTGGGCTGAGGCGGCCAGGCCCTTTTTTGACCGGATGGTAGTTGTACTCCAAAATAACTTGTCGATATGGTACGTGTAACCAGTAACTATGTTAATATGAGTTAATATGACAGTTTTTGTTGATTCAAATGACAACGTAGCATCTTTTTAATGACATGATGCTTACGTGGATTTACCATATCAACATGGTTACTGGTTACACATACCATATCGACAAGTTATTTTGGAGTACAATGTGGATTTTGATCTATATAAATTTAGAAAATCCACATAAGCATATAGATAATTTTCATACTTTTAAAAACATAAATATAAGATCATTACCGGTAGAACCGATAATCAAGAGTATCATCTCAACAATAAATTTGAAGTACAAGTACCAATGGGATAAAAAATTGATGGTAATGATGACTTTTAAAGTGAGTTTATCTTGATCACACTTATAAGTAAAAGCACGTAAAAATAATTTATCTTGATCACACTTATAAGTGTGTAAGTTACTAAATTGTAAAACTCCACAATTATAAATGTATAAATTAAAGAAACCTTCACGGAATTAAATATGTAAATATAGTACTTTGAAGATCTGAAAAAAGTTGATTAACACTTAAAAATGTGGAGATTTGAAACATTTAAAATTCAGTCAAAATGTCACACTTAATAATATGGAATTGAGACAATTTGGCCATGCTTTTAAATATATGTTTTAACCAATTTGTTTATATTTTTATGTGTGAAGATATAGAAATAATTTGTCATGACATATTTGTTTGCACAAACTCATATTTCTACACACTTCTTAGTTTGTGTACATATTGCAATATAAATATGAACAATTGCCAATTTTTTTTTGTAGTGGCAGGCATGTGTTGCGATGCTGCTAACCAGTTTCTTTTTTTCTCAAAACATTCGCTCGAAGCCTTGCATAGACCGACTCGTATGCTGATTCAACGCATCAATGTCTCCATTTCATAACTAATGTTGTGTTGCAAGCTTTAATGCTGCTAATGCCTAGCACACTCGACGCGTCATCGGAATGACAATTTTCTTACAAGCTACCCAAGAACTTTTAGAGTCGCATGCTGATCCAAACCAAAAAAATTATCCTTCTTTGAGTTAAAAAGGGATTTTAGAACCATTTAGTTAGGTGAATGGAACATCAGAAGTATTGAAGAGCCAAACTAGCTAAAACCAATTCATTAATTTCCATGATTGAATCACATTCCTACTTTATGTAGTTTAGTTGACAGATAGCATTCTAATTTTTTCACCCTTCATCATAATGAAGTGAAATCAAAAGATCGTGTTTTTGTTAGGTTTTCTTTTGCTTGCCCCTTATTAGCTAGAATTGGGTTGGTAATCTATTGTCTATTAATAAGATTAATTACGGGATGGATTCTGAAAATTTTGAAATTTAGTTAGTGTACATAGTATGTAAATATGGATTACAAAATAAATTGCTAATAATTATTTAAATTTCATCAAAATTTGTATTTGAAGGAATTCAATATTTTTAGTCATTTAATTTGTAATATAATAAGGTTGTTTAATATGCGTGCTGCAGCGGTAAATTTTTTGTCATTTCAAATATAGTGCGGACGAAGAAAAATTTATATTGGAATATAGATATTAATAATGTGACCATAATGATATTTGAATTTTTATAAAATATAATATCAAAGGTTATAACAGAAAAACAAAAGAGTTATATATCATATATAAAATAAAAAATAGGTCAGATGCATACTTGATTGCCTAATGAAAATAGTTCCGATAATAATAAATTTTTTATCGAAATGTAAATAAAAATAATCCAATCATGATGATATATTTCAATTTTATAAAACATAATATATCTATTATTAAGAAACAAATATGTCATATATTATATATAAAATAATAAAATAATCAGTTGATTATCTGTCAGAAATATAGATAAAAACAATCATAAAGATATATTCTAAATTTTATAAAATGTAATATCAAATGTATTAAGAGAAAAATAAACAGTTATATATTATACATAATAAAATAATTAATCAGCTGCATATATACCTCACTAGCTACTTAATGAAAATAGTTCTGACAGCCAGAATGTTGATAAAAATTATGCGATCAAAATGATATATTTCAGTTTTAGTAAAACAGAAATGTTATATATAATATAAAAATTATAAAAATTAATAAAGTAAGTCAGCTGCTTACCTGCCTGTGAAGTTCAAAGAACAGTCACCACGTTTGTAAATAGTATATACGAAGTGGTTTAACATGTGCGTTGCAACGAGATCATAACTAAACAATAAAATTTTGTCATTATATAAATATTTCGGACAAAAAAAGTTTGTATTCGAATATAGATACCAATAACATGATCATATTGATATATTCGAATTTTTATAAAGTTTAGTTTCAAAAGTTATAACAGAAAAACATATATTATGTATGAAATAAAAATATAAGTCAACTACATACCAACCTGTTTAACAAAAATAATTCTGAAGATATTAAAATTTATATCGAAAATAAAAATACTATGATCATATTGATGTATTAGAATATTATAAAACATGATATTTCAATATATATATATATATATATATATATATATATATATATATATATATATATATATATATATATATATATATATATATATATATATATATATATATATATATATATATATATATATATATAGAGGGGGATTCAATGGAAAACCACTGAAAACTTGTGAAAACCGCACTGCACCACCACAAATGCATCAAATTCTCCGCGTGATGCATCAAAATCTCGCGTGATGCATCAAATTTCCCGCGTGATGCATCAAAATCTCGCGTGATGCATCACCTTGTTTACGATCATGCCACCACGTTTTTCATGAAATGCACCAAATCGGACGGTATGTGTAGGTTTCCATAGTTTTCACGTGCATAGCAGTTTTCCATTGAACCTACCCATATATACATATATATATATATATATATATATATATATATATATATATATATAGAGGTGAGTTCAATGGAAAACAAACATTCATCGGAAAACCTTGGAAAACCTCCATGTACCACCGCAAATGCATCACAATACCCGCGTGATGCATCAAATTTCCCGAGTGATGCACCAAATTCTCGCGTGATGCACCGAATTCCCGCGTGATGCACCGAGTTCCCGCATGATGCATCGACTTTCTGCGTGGTGCATCACCTGATCCAATGGCTATAAAGTGGTTCCCGGGTTTTCCGATGCATAGAGGTTTTTCATTGAACACACCCCTATATATATATATATATATATATATATATATATATATATATATATGTATATAATAATAATAATAATAATAATAATAATAATAATAACAATAATAATAATAATAAGGGAAAATAGCATCAAATAGCTCTGAACTTTCGACTTTGTACAAATTTATGTAGTGAACTTTTTTTTGTGCACATTTGGTAGTCAAAGTTTCAAAATTGTTCCAATTTGGTAGTTGTCGTACCTTTTAACCGGTTGCTTCCGGTTTCGATGTCTACGTGGACAATTTTTTAATGACGTGACTACCCGTTTTAATATTATACCCGGTTTCTCTACGTGGCAACCCGTTTTTTAAAATCACCCGAGTTTATAACCGGGTTTTTTTAAAACGACGTTATAAACCCGGGTGATTTCTTAATTTCATACGGCGTTATAAACCCGGGTGATTTGAAAAAGCGGGTTGCCACGTAGATAAAACCGGGTATAATATAAAAAAGGGTAGCTACGTCATCAAAAAAGTGTCCATGTAGGCAACGAAACCGGAAGCAACCGGTTAAAAGGTACGCCAACTACCAAATTGGAACAATTTTGAAACTTTGACTACCAAATGTGCACAAAAAAGTTCATTACATAAATGTGTACAAAGTCGAAATTCAGAGCTATTTGATGTCATTTTCCCAAATAATAATAATAATAAAGGAGAACACAAATTGTCACGTGACATCACCACATTAAATCTAAAAAGATAAATATATATTATTATTTTTAAAATACATTATAAAATAAAAGGTAAATACAATTGATTATTTCAAAGATAAATACATTTTATTAATTTTAAAATAAAATAAAAACAAAAGATAAATACAATTCATTAATTAATCTATCATAAAGATTATAATATAATAATAATAAAATCATATTTTATAACATTTAATGACCAAAAATAGTAACTCTCGAAATCAAGTGCACCCGAAGGTACCAACCTTAAAAAACTTTTTCAAAATTTTTTTTCCTCATAACCATGTTTAATTTAATGTTATACACATCATATATGAATTTCACATACATTCACACTTTCAGTGTCCTTAAAAATTATGTGAATGCTCAACGGATATTTATGTGAATGAACATTCACATGATCTTTTTTTATCATTCACAAGATTTATGATGTTGTTTCTTTTGAAAAAAAAAGTCTTATAATGTTGTCTTATACATGTCTATTCAAAAAAAATATATGTGAATGATCATTCACATTAGGGTACGCTGGAATCTTATAGGTATGCTGATGAACCTGAATCTATATATATATATATATATATATATATATATATAGGGAGTGGATCAAATCAGAACCATGCTTAAAATGAGGACGGTAATAACCAATAAAAAATCACCACATAAGTACATTTTCTTCTCTCTCCTTGAAGGGCATTATGGACATTTAATTAATTATTATATATGGTAACTTGATTAAGTTTATTATTTAAAAAAAAATCTCTACAAATCTATTTAAAATCTTGGTCAACATAAACCTATTCCACCACTATTTGAAACTTTTGTTATATCTCCAACCATTATCGACCACTCCAACATATATGTGGAAAATTTTTTCAAATCCCTTCAAATCTCGGTCAACATAACAGTAATCATTTCGATCACCCAAATTGAGTATATCTTTTTCTTATTATTTTGTAAGTTTTTCAACACAATCTTAATAAAAAATTAAAAAAAGTATTTTTATTAAATTAGTTGTTTTTATTTATATATATCATAACTTGTTTCGTATATCAAGATTCCGCAATTGAATATACTGGAGTATTACAAATAACTTGAACAATCATGGATGAAGATGAACGTAAGTAATTTTTTTTCCACGTTTCAAATCTTTTATTTGTTATAGAAATAAACGAGATGATTTGTTGCTTTACATGTACACCTACTATTTACAATGTGCATCATCCAATATGTCGTTAACCATGAATGATTCACAATTTTTCTTGGTGAACAATCATTGCGGGTGAACTACCTTCGACTCTAAAAAAAACTCCGCCGTGAACCAACACCTTGGACTCCAAACTCCCGGTGAACCACTCCACAATCCACTCTCTGACCATATACGCTCCTACACACCGTGAACCGTCTTCTACAACTACCAAAACCCCTCTGCCTTCTACTCGCCTTCTATCGTGAACCACACCCACCTACTCCATGCATGTCCCCGTGAACACCAACCACAACTACTAAAACCCCTCTCACCGCCGTCCGTCGCCTGAAACCCTTGATTCACCAACCTGCTGCCGTGACTCGCAAACCACCAGCGCCGCGTGAACCGTAAGCCAACAATGTCGCCGTGAATCGCCACCCACCAGAGCCTAGGTGAACCACCAGTGCCGCCGTGAACCGCAAACCCACCAGCGCCGCCGTGAATCGCAAAACCCTCTTGCTGCCGTGAATTGCCTCTCAAACCCACACAACAGTTTGCCACCGTGAATCGCCTCTCAAACCACAAAACCGTGAATATAACTAATTAGCTAATTAATAGGATATATTTGCCTAAATTATAATGGTGCACAAATTACCATATTACCCTCTACATGTTTTAAAAGGGTTTTAAAAGTCTAATTAATTAAAATTTTGCCATCTTGAATCCTATTGGTTGATTCACAAAATTTAGCGATTTCATTAGTTATTACCGTCCTCATTTTAAGCATGATCCTCGTTTTATCCTCACACCCTATTATATATATATATATATATATATATATATATATATATATATATATATATATATATATATATATATATATATAACTATTGTTCACGTGTATTTAAAAATTAGATAAATAATAGGGAAAATTACTGATCTTACGCGGATTTGGCTATTAAAATCAAAAGAAATGAAGAAAGCCTAAGTTATACCAAATACCACTGGTAGTGTACCAATCGTAAATAGTATAACTTGAAGCTGACCTCGGAAATTATCGAACTCAGTGAACGGCGAATAGGAATCGAGATACCGATACTTGGATTGTCACTAATATCTAGCCATAGATAAGGGTTGGGGATAATTTTAACCCTAAATATTTAAAACTATCTATCAGAAGACTAATGATTATAAACTATAAAGTTAAAATAGGAAAATATCAGATATATTAAAAGCAACACTCACTTGGATACGTCTTTTAGGATTAATAGAGTAAAAAGGTGTAAAAACACTTAAGATATTTTTGGTCAAAGAAAAATAAGTTAGAATTAAATCCAACTGTTTTAATCTTTTAAGTTCAAGAGTTTGAAACTTTGATGTAAAACCGATTCATGGACATATTTTATTAATTTCAGAAAATCAAGTATGGAGTTCTCCAGTATTCCCCAATTTCTAAAAATCAACAATAAATGTATTTTACGATTAATTAAGTCAACTAAATCTAGCTTTTAGAGATTAAAATTGTCTACACGTCAAGCGCTCGGAAATAACTCTAAATATTCAATCTAGCCGCATAAACATTAATCAAGTCTAAGGAACTCAAAGATTAAACTAATCCTATGATCAGAATATTGCTAAGGATTAATTTGCATACAATGATTTCACAATTTATTAATTAGCCATTGTTTCATAATCACAATAATGCTAGAAATAACAACCAACTAATAAATCACATAAATTTGATTAAGTTTATAAAAATCAGAATTTATAATCGATAATCATTATCACAATAATGCTAGAAAATCAACAATAATTCTGATTCTACCAACATTTATCGTATGAATCAAAAATACATCAAGGAATCAAACACTTTTCAACCAAAACCATCAAATACTCCACTAATCCATGTAAAAACGTAACCAAACAAGTTTTTACTAAACTACTCACTAATCATGCTAATAACAAGTGATCATGATCCCAGGTCGTGGTCATGACGTGTCAGATTTCAGCAAAATGCAATGTGGCTTCAGAGGAGATCGGCTAAGCCCGTAGATTCATCGTTTTCACTTCATTTTCCATCCTTTTGGCAACATGGCGGCTTCAAACCTACGAAATATAAAATATGAAGCAAATCAGTACCATTTCTACATAAATCGAAGCAAAAACCGCCAGAATGTAAGGCAAAATGATACGAAAAATATATACAAAAGATGTCATATCAATTACTAAAATAGCCAAAAATCACACTCTATTATCAAGTTTTAGCCCAATAATATCATTCTAACCAAAATAGTCACACTTTACGTTATCACATTTACGTAATAGTCATCATTTACGTGATCTGTACCTTTTATTAATATTTTAATGCATTACGTTACAAAACGTGTTTGGTAACGTAAAGTAATGGTACTTTACGTTACCAAAATGTGTTTACCATGAAATAACAAGCCACCTACTTTTTATTGGGAATGAGCAACATTTAAATTTGGTAACGTAAATTACCACTACTTTACGTTACCAATTGCCTTTTGTAACGTAATGCATTATAATATTAATAAAAAGTACAGATTACATAAATGATGGCTATCACGTAAATGTTGTAACGTAGAGTGTGACTATTTTGGTTAAATTGATATTATTTGGCTAAAACTTGATAACGGAGTGTGATTTTTGACTATATAGTAATTTTCCCTAAATAATATCTATGACAATTAATTATATTTTTTTTATATTTTATTTATAGTACTTTAATATTTATATTGTTTTATTTCTAAGTTTACATACATTTAATGTAAATAATTATTTATTAAAAATTATCCACGTAACAAAGACACTAAGACATTATATTTGCTTGTATTGTCTCAGCGATGCTATTATTGTTTTTTGTTTCTTTTGTGTGGTTTTAATTTGGTCTTGATAGCGGCTTCAATTCGCTTGTTTTGCACCTCCAGCTTCTCACAACCACAATTTAGTAGTTTCTAGCATTATTTCATTCAGTTTAGTTATTTTTTATTCACAGCAGTCGCAATATTCTGCGCTATACTAATCCACCTACCATCGCTCTTTTCGATCGTCATGTCGTGTATGTGTATGTGAACTTGGATCCGGACACCATTTTTTTAAGACTTGTTGGTGTAATTTTTTTGTCGTCATTGTCTTCCGCTAACAACCTTGGATTCCCATCGGTTAACCCTACCAGAACCCCTAGCCGTTTTCACTTTTCACCAAAGTTTTCTTCACCTCTCGCTCTCTCTCCTTTTGTTTCTCTCTCGTTCCATCTCCGGCCACTCTCCTCCACCGGCGACCGCCTAGCATCTCCTTGTCCGGATCCAGTTGTGTGTGTTCTAGTCAATACGTACATCAATTAGTAAAGGTGTACGTAAAGACTTGGATCATATAACTCGAAATAAAATTGAAACTTAACAACAGTTCTGAGATCGATAAATACATTCCGTAGGTGTTTTTATTTCTAACTATCTTTTTATAACATGACTTTTAGGTGATTATGTTGATATTGAGATTATTTACAGTGAATTTACTACTGACATGCCAGGGAGTAACTTACAAATCGAATTTCCCGGCTGGTTTAAGAATAAGGTAAACTTAACACGCACACACACACACACACAACAACAACTATTACTT
The DNA here is from genome assembly GCA_020465985.1 of Centrapalus pauciflorus. Taxonomy (NCBI): domain Eukaryota; kingdom Viridiplantae; phylum Streptophyta; class Magnoliopsida; order Asterales; family Asteraceae; genus Centrapalus; species Centrapalus pauciflorus. The sequence continues at coordinate 910,979 of JAANYP010001787.1, forward strand.
AAGCTTGTCTGTCATTTTCATAGATCAATCGTCAACAAGTAGATGATCCAACTTGCTGTAACAATGAGTTACTTGCATTGACAAATGGACAAAGATACGTGCATACTCTTACACCGCTTGCATTGTTAATGGTGTGAGATTTGTGGTTTATATTCGCGACGTACAGCGAAATTTCAACAGCTAGGCCCGATGGAAGTACGTATTAGGGTCAATTGGAAGAAATTTTGGAGCTAAATTATAAAGCTGGTTGCAACGTCGTGTTATTTCGATGTAAATGGTTTAACACCAGCAATACTCAGTGTACTCAATATTGCGTCACGAGGAATAACATAACTAGTATTTCTACCCAGCATGAGTGGTATAAAGACGAACAATATATTCTCGCGACCCAAGCAAAACAAGTTTTTTACCTTGAAGACCCTTCTAGAAACCATCATTGGAGGGTCGTCCAAGAGGTGAATCATCGAAAGATTTGGGACCGAGATATCATTGTGAATAATAATGAAAATGATGTTATAAACAAAAACAATTCATCAGATCTTACATTGTCTGCTGATTGGATAATTTAACTTACACAAGCTTGAGTGGAGTTGGTCAAGCAATGGAAGATACTGAAGTAGATATTATTCATATTAATCCTACTCATGCTCATGACGATGCCAATTTTATTGAGGATGCTGATCACGATGTTGACGTTGTTGATAATTCTGACAGTGATAATTTGGAGTCTGACAATGAGTGTGAAATACGTTATTGTTTCAGTGATCAATTTGATTGATTTTAAGTTGTAATATGTAAAGACATTAATTAGTTATAATATGTTTATTGAGTTGTTTTTTCAATATGTTTATTGAATTGTCAACATACACTAATGTTTGTTTTGTAGGTTATTATACTTGTAGTTTTTTTACAGATGACGACTTAGCGACTGGCCACAGTGGTGATCCTCCCGAGGGTTCTTGGCAACCACCATCTATATGTCAAACTAGTAAGAAATTTTTTAAACATTTTTAGTTTTTATTAGTTTAATTACTTGTATTATTCATGATGGTTAATTTAAATTGTAGGTTCAAAGACTCGTGGAAAAACCACAAATGAAGGTCTAAGAAAGTTATGGAAAAAGAAAGGGCAACAACCATTGCCCATTAGATTTGATACTAAATAGGGGACGTATCGAGCCCTTGGAGATAATGCTGGCGGTTTCAATAAGTTGATTGAGGCTTTTGTGGGTGACATACCCAAATATTATAATTCGTGGAGTGGTGTACCCGATCATCTAAAGGCCCCTCTTTGGCCAGAATTACATGTTAAATTTGTTTAATATATTTTTGTAAATTTGTAAAAATACACACTAACATGACTATTTTATATAAATTGCAAACATATTTTGACACGAGACCTCACTTGTCGGGTCCACATTCGACGTAAATAGTTGCGGGAGTTAATGCACAATGTCAAGATCAAATTACCACCTAAGATTAACTGGTTTGAATAAATCAGAGTGTAAACCAATTACCTTGTATTGAATCAAAGTCCAATTAAGAAGTTTGCGGAATAACACTTAATTGTTTTAAGAAAACTTTCAGAATAAATAACAAATAAATATAAACAAAAATCAAATCTTTTATATTGTCAAACTCACTGATTACAATCACCTCTAATCTGTTTGATTAGACGAAGAACACAGACTGTTCTTAGGGTTTTACAACCTTAGAGGCTTGAGAAACTTAATCAGAAAGCAATTACAATTGAAGCACACGATTACAAAACTTGCACGTACAGACTTACAATAGAAAAACCTAGTCTATCTATATATATAGCTTTCTGATTTGTTTCCTTGAGGAACTCTGATTTCTCAGGTAGTAGATATGCTTGAAAGATATTCAAATCTTGAAATATAAACCACGTACTTCCTGAATTTCAGCACTTTTTGTTGTTAATCTGTTGAGCAGCTTGAACTTTTAACTCTAGCAGCTTGAACTTTTGAACTAGCAGCTCGAACTTATTCAACTAACAGCTTGACCTTTGTAATTACACAGAAAAAACTACTAACAGTCTGAGAGTTCTAACTAACAGATTGACATACTTAGAATATTTCCCAACAATCTCCCCCTAACTTAAATTCTTTACACAAGACTTTAAGTTTCTATACAAATAAGGAAATAAAACTAAGTAAAACTGTTATATACAAACTAAGGCTACCAAAAACTTACAATTGTGAAAGTTTCTGCCTTATTGCCGTTATGAAATTTCTCTTTAACTCCTCTTTATCACAGTTAATCTTCATTGAGCTCATTTGGAGTAGCCAAGCCTTGGCAGATTGAGAAATTCAAAATTCTAGAACCTGCTGGATCCGTCTGCAAACTTGAGTCTATATGTCATTGATTTGGCATATAAATCAACCTGTACAATCTTCATATCCTTGGCAGCTTCTATTTCTACTCTTGTAGACTCTGGATCAAAAATGCTTCTAAGATCTTTTACATTTCTTTGAACCCAGACACATTGAGATCTTGAACGACTGACAGTTCCAATATGATGCATTTTTGTCAGTTCATCTCTAGTTAGTCTTTGTGCCAGCTGAACTAGGCACTTATACTCTTCTTCTGGACCAGCATCTCTTCTGATTTCAAAATGATAGTCCAAATCAATGTCATCCAATGATTTAGCATACCAGTAAGTGATAGGAGGTTTAGAGAAGTCATACTGATCTAGGTCCTTTTCGATTTCCATTGCCTTTTGAAGCTGTTGTTCAAACAACACTCTCTTAACCTGATCAAACTTTGCTTGATGAGGAGGATCACTAGCAACAGCTTGAACTGGTTCTTGTGGACCTTGGACTTGTTGGGAGGCTTTGGCTGCTTTTTCTTTTTCCTTCTCCTTGTCATATAAAGCCTGAAGCTATTCTGTTGACCATGACTGAGCCATTACTCTTGATATTCCAGCTGAGGCAGAGAGGTTTATCAAAAATTTTCTATGTTCTGCCTTTGAATGCCCTGTTGGCATTTTCCTTTTCTTCTGATTTTGTTTGACCACAAACCCTCTTAGATAGTCACCTAAGGTTTCATCATCGTTCATTGGTTCATGAGTTTGCTGGTCTAAGATTTCATCCTGTTCTTCTGCTAGTTTCCTTGCCAGTTCAGCATCATGGGCAACCTGGGCTTCTTTAGAAGAGAATTTGATCTTTGGAGACTCAATCAGAATGTCTGTGCCCTTGTCTCTGAAAGCTGATGATGTGGATTGGACTGTTGTGACAGGAGCCTGAGAACCTTCTCTGATGACAACTCCACTTGTCCTGGTGGGAGCAGCTTGAGTTTCTAGACTAACAGCTTGAGCAGCTGTTGGGACTGTTAGCCTAGAAACTAGGATTATTGGAGGGAAAGTTGAAGCTGATTGGACTGGATGAGGGATCTCCTGATTCTCCCCCTTTTTGGATGCATTGGTTTGGCTAGGTGGACCAAAAACCTTTGCAAGCAGGGTTCGAACTAACTTTTCAAGATGTATGATTTTGTTACCACAGAGTGTGAACCCTTGATGAAAATAATCTAATAGTTGTTGTTGGGCTGCTGTAAACTGTTGCAAAGCTGTGATTTGTGCCCCCTGTGCAGCAATAATGGACTTATAGTGTTCCAATATAGCTACAACAGGTTTCAGCTGTTGATCCGTTAAAGCCATGAGTTGCAAACTAGCCTCAAGATCTTCAAATGATAGTGGTATTTGAGATCTATCACTGGCAGGAATTCCAGAAGTAGAAACATCTGGGCCCCTTTGTTCTTGGTACTGCGGACTTCCAGAAGGTGCTTGCACACCCTCTGTTGCCATGGGTGTGGTCTTAGATATGTTGACACTATCCTGGGCCTCTTGTATAGAGACATCAGTAGTGTCAGCCACAAAGCCCATATGGACATCCTCTGATGGGATGTCCACCTCCAAGTTGAGGGTGGGAGTGACCTCAGTGGGTTCACTTTCGATATTCTGTGCAGAATGTCCCCCTGCACAGGGATATTTGGCACTTGTAATTGGGCTGAGGAGGAAGGAGCTCCTGAAACCCTTTGTCTCTTATACTTTAGCAGTGTGGGGGCTGAGGATGTATGTGGGATAGAAGGAGAAGATGGGATGTTTGTATCATGAGGAGTGGGTTGGGGTCCTGGGGGTGAAGCAGTAATGGATGGCTGAGCCTGCTCAGGACCCTCTCCTCTGTTTCTTGGAGTGAAGTCCAACATTGCAGAAGGCAATGAGACATCCACATTGAGAAAGTTGGCACTTGGTTTCAAAAGTCATTTGATTGATGGTAAAGAGTGCCTATGAGAAACATGTACCCTTTTATGAATTTTAAAGTTATTGCAAGACTTTGCAAGTATTTCTGCCAAAACTCAAGGGTACATCAAAAACTTCCCATTCTTTAGGGCATGATGCCTTAACATCCCCTGAAAAATCATATTTGAAAAATTGAACTGTTGGCATGTTGATAAGCACACCAAGGCAGTGGCTATATTTGAAGAAAATTCTGACCAACCAGTTCTTTTAGGGCTGATACATTGTTGTATAACAAGCACAAGATATTTCCATTTAGGGGCAAAATGTGATTTAAAGAAAGTAAAAGAATCAGTAGGGCCCCTATACCCTATTGTAAAAAGTCCTTCATGTAAGGTAGTAAGGGAGAGGTCAGTTATACCTGTGGCATCTTGAAGATGCAAATGTTGGCGTATTGTCAACTCAGTGATGGTAATGGGATTACCATCGATTATGGATGCAAACGAAGTGACTCCATTGGAGGTATTGACCGTGGCAGATTTCCAGAACTGCTCTATATGGGCGACATAGATGGTGGGATTAATGGTGAGAGCATGATGGATATGGGAACTTCGAAGAAAGTCCATCATGTCATGGAATGGTTGAAGGTCAGTGTGTTTGAGAGAGTAGGGAAGACAGTTGTGTTCTTTGACAAACTCCATTAGAGATGAAGACGGTGATTTAGGGTTTGAATCGACTGTGTGTAAATCGCTCAGAGAGAGAAAGAAAAGATCTAGTCCTGCGCACACAGTTATAAGGAATTACTGAATTACCCTGCACACTTTGACAGATCAAGTGAAAACAACTAACAGCTCAAGTAACATGAACTAGCAGCTTGAGAATAGACTCAAGCTGTTAGTTGAAAAATAAGCATTTTCTTATGAAATAGTGTCTCCCCCTTAACTAAGCACATTCAATAAGCATGTTCTTCATGAAATTAGATAGAATAATGAAAAACAAATTAATCCATATTAACCATACCAATATTTGATACTAGGAAGGTGAATCTTCCTACGTCAAATGGTTTTGTAAATAGATCAGCTAACTGATCATCTGTATGAATTTTGGTAACTTGGATTAATTTCTTCTCATTACAATATCTTGGAAAATGAAATCTAATGTCTATGTGCTTGGTTTTGGAAAATTTCACTGGATTTTGTACAATGCTGATTGCACTTGAGTTGTCAATGTAAATAGGAGTAGAGAGGAAGTTCATACCATAGTCTCTCAGTTGATTCTGAATCCACATTACTTGGGAACAGCAGCTGGCAGCTGCAATATATTTTGCTTCAGTAGATGAGGTGGAAACAGTGGTCTGTTTTTTGCACTGCCAAGAGACCAGTCTTGCTCTTAGATATTGACATTCACTCGTTGTGGATTTTCTGTCTATGTTGCAACCTTCATAGTCACTGTCAGAATAGACTGTTAGTTCAAGAGGAGAGTCCTTAGGATACCATAGTCCCAATTGTGGTTGTCCCTTTAGGTATTTAAAGATTCTCTTAATAGCAAACAGATGTGAGTCCTTTGGAGCATATTAAAACCTGGCACAAACACAAACAGCAAACATTATATCAGATCTAGAAGATGTGAGATACATTAGTGAACCTATCAAGGATCTATATAAGTGAAAATCCACATCCACTCCATCTTTGTCTGCATCAAGCTGCTTGTGAGTGTCCATTGGAGTGCTAGCAAATTTGGTATCTTCATATCCAAACTTTTACAGGATGTCATTTACATACTTGGATTGACTTATAAAAAGTCCAGTGGGTTTCTGCTTGACCTGCAATCCTAGAAAGAAAATGAGTTCTCCCATTGAACTCATTTGAAACTTTTTATGCATCAAGGTTTCAAACTCCTTGAACAGAATGTCCTTTGTTGATCCAAAAATTATGTCATCAACATATATCTGAACAAGTAGAATCTCTAACTTGATGGACTTTGTAAACAATGTCTTGTCCAGAGTGCCTCTCTTGAATCCATTTTGTAGAAGGTATGAGGACAAAGTGTCATACCATGCTCTTGGGACTTGGTGGAGTCCATAGAGGGCTTTGTCTAATTTGTAGACTCTGTCTAGATACTTATAGTCCTCAAATTCAGGGGGTTGACACACATTAACCTCTTCTTCAATTGTACCATACAAGAATGCAGATTTCACATCCATTTGGTACACTTTGAACCCTTTGTAGCTGACATAAGCTAGGAACAATCTGATGGCTTCTATCCTTGCTACTGGGGCAAAGACATCATCATAATCTATTCCTTCTTCTTGAGTGTATCATTGTGCTACCAATCTTGCTTTGTTCTTGATCACCACACCTCTCTCATCCTTCTTGTTTCTGAAAACCCATCTTGTACCAATTGCTCTCTTTCCTCTAGGTAATTCAACTAGAGTCCATACATTCTGAATCTTGTATTGCAAAAGTTCTTCTTGCATCGCCTCAATCCAAGATGGATCTTTCAGAGCCTCAGATGCCTTCTTTGGTTCTAATTGTGACATGAAGCATGCATGTTCAAAGGCAGCTAGACTGAATTCAGGGATTGCTGATTCAGCATCAGTGGACTCCTTGTGAACCATTGTCCTTGTCTGCACCGGAGTGCGTGGGTCTACCATTATCTGGTTGAGAGGATGATACTTGTGAACCCTGAGTGTGGGTTCTCTTTCTGTCTGAAATGATGTTCCCAGATTTGTATCATCACCTTTAGTACCACTTGAGGATTCTGCTCCAATGACAGCTTTATCAGAAGATGAGACTGTTTCCCTATTGGATGGTGTTGTTACATCAGGGCTTGGGATTGGCACTTCATATTCTGGATTTGTATCATGTTGATCATCTAGGACCCCTGGTGGGTCACAAGATAGAAGTGGTAGTACAGTATACTCATCCCATGTAGCAGCATGAATATTTGGACTGACAGTTTCAATACTGTCTTCAACACTGTTATCAGCAGTTCCTGCAGTATACTCAACAAAGCTCAGAGAATTTGTTAGGGAATCTAAATCAAACAACTAATCAGGACCAGTGCCTTTGATATTTGCAGTGTTTTCATTAAACTCAACATTGGCACTTTCTTCAGTGGTTTTAGACACACTATTATACACCCTATAGGCTTTGCTTTGAGTAGAGTAACCTACAAAGAAACCTTCTTCAGCCTTACTTTCAAACTTTCCTAAGTGAGTTTTAGTGTGAAGAATAATGCATGAACAACCAAAAGATTTTAGAAAGGCTACTAAGGGAACTCTGTGATGGAATAGCTCATATGGATTTTTCCCTTGTGACTGAACAATTTGAACCCTATTTAGCACATAACAAGCTGTATTTACTGCTTCTGCCCAAAAGATCATTGGCAGTTTGGAATCAGCTAGCATGGTTCTAGCAGCCTCTATTAAAGTTCTATTATTCCTTTCAGCTACACCATTTTGTTGTGGTGTTCTAGGTGCACTATATTGCCTTGCAATACCTTTAGACTCACAAAATCTGTTTAGGATACGATTTTTAAACTCAGTTCCATTGTCTGACCTGATCACCTTAACTTTTAAATTTGATTGGTTTTCTATCTTAAGGATAAAGGATTTGATTAGCTCAGCAGTTTCATCCTTAGTCCTAAGAAAGTAGACCCATGTAAATTTGGTGAAATCATCAACAATGACTAAACAGTAAGCTATTTTATTCAAACTCAAAACAGATGTTGGACCAAATAGATCCATATGAAGAAGATGAAGAGCAGATGAGATTGAATTTACCTCTTTGGCCTTATGAGAAGATTTGTGTTGCTTGCCTTTGAGACATGCAACACAATGATCATCACATATGAACTTCTTTTGTGGTAAACCTCTTACCAAATTCTTTTTAACTAAAACATTCATGGATTTGAAGTTCATGTGACACATCCGTCTGTGCCAAAGAGCAGACTCATTTGATGATGCTTTGGATATCAAACAGCTTAAAGTATTTGATTTGGATAAACGATCTGTGTCCAAACAGTAGACATTGTCCTTTCTTAGTGTTCTAAGTAAAACAAGATTTTCAGGAATTTTAAAATCTTTTGAGAGGACAATACACTCAGAGTCTGTGAACAAAACAATATTTTGTTTATCACAGATTTGAGACACACTTAGTAAATTGTACTTCAGCTGTTCAACATACAAAACATCATTGAAGATCATATTGCCTGCTTTGACAGTACCTTTACCTGTTACTTTACCTCCCTTGGAATTTCCACCAAATGCAACAAACCCTCCTTCAAAGCTTTTGAAGTTTGACAAGCATTCAGAGTTGCCTGCATGTGCCTAGAGCATCCACTGTCCATATGCCATCTTGTCTTATGTTGGGTCCTGTGGTTGCCCTGCACAGGAAAAGCTTAGTTAGAAGTGGAGTAAACCCAAACCAAATTGGTTTTGGGTTGTCCTTGTGCATTGACATAACTAAACACTGTTTGTGTCTTTTTAAACTTAGTAAGATCCACTGGTGGATTTTGTGAAGAATATTTAGTTATGACATGAGGTATCCAGGTGTTCTTTCTAACTTTTTCATTAACAGTCTTAGAAGATCCACTACCAGTTCCAGTTTTAGACTTAGCAGTTTGAACTGGGTTTTTAGTGCTAACAGCTTCAGAATTTTCACTACCAGTTCCAACTTTAGACTTAACAGTCTCAACACTTGCATCAGCAGTTTGATCTGTGTTTTTGCCTTTAACACACCATACCTTTTTAATGTTTGCTTTGAATTTTGCTGAAACGTGTTTTTGTTGTGTTGGCTGTCTTTTGTTGACTTTTAAGTACCTGTGATCAACTGTCTTCTTTGGAACTGGTGTGACAGGTGATCTGGCCTTTGAATTTTTTGAGTTTTGAACAATTTTCTGTTTTTGAACCACAGTCTGTTTTGCAACAGCTGGTTTATATAGACAATGCCTGGCCAAATGGTTTTTCCTACCACAATGGAAGCATCTTTTGACTGTTTTGATTGGAGAACCAGTTTTGTTGGACCATAACTGGTTCTTGTTCCTTTGATTTCCCCTCACATGTTGTTGTGTGGGAAACTTTTGTACACCATGCTTTTGGCAGGTGCATATTGGAACAATCTTACCCTTCTTATTAGTTTTTGAGGAAGATGCAATGTTACAGTTAGAAGATACAGAAATATGTGGAACATTAATGCATACATTCATCTTCCCTTTTCCTTTCACACTGGGGTTTTTAATGAAACTGGAAGTAGGAGGTTCTATAGGTGCACTCAGTGTTTTGATTTTTCTCTCAACTTCTTTGTGCTCACAGCCTTCATTTGGAATCAGTTCTTCTTTAGATTCAGGCCTGTCTTCAGGGATAGGATCTACAGTTTTCATTGTCTCATCTAATGGTTCATTCACAAGCCTATCAACAACTTCACTCATGGGATGGATGTATTTGTTGTTGTATGGGGGTGGAGTGGCTTTGTATCCTATACCTTTTTTGGGATTGAGTTGAGATTTTACCCTATCTTTAAATTGGACCTCCATTAGGTGTTCTAGCTTTTGATTGGCTAGTTTAGAGCTACCTAAATCTATATTAATAGATTCTATTTTCTTGTTAGCTTCCAACACCTTCTGTTCAGCCTCATCTAGTTTCTTATTTAGGGTCTCTATTTTCTTATTCAGTTCCTTTTTCTCCCACTCATGATATGTTCTATCATGTCCCATCTGAATCTCATTATCCTTATAGTCATTGATCTGTTTTACAAGATCTTCTATAGCCTGCATATACTCATATCTCCTTTCTTCCATCTTAGCTAGAGTTTTGCACATGCTCTCATTACGATCTCTCTACTTTTTAACCATATTTTTGCATGTTTGAGAACAGAGTTTAGCATTTGCCTCAGATGGTAGTTCAGTGGAAGTGACATTAGATGTTTCTGCCATAAGAGCTTGATTTTGAAACTCCTCTTCTATCTGATCACTCTAGTCAAATACATTGTCTTCTTGTGAGACAAGAGCTTGTGATGATGAAGTTTGATTAGTTTGCTGGGGTCTTGGTGGCTGCTGACCTTGGGATCTGCATTCTCTAGCAAAGTGGCCAAGCTTGTGGCTTTTAAAGCATTCAACTTTTGATTTATCAAATGATGGTTTGCCTTCTGATCTGGCTTGAAAGTTTGGTCTCTGACAGTTCTTTTCAGAAATCTTTTGGCTCTCATAGTCAACATAGCATGCTGCCATTTTAAGTCCATCTCTTCTAAATCATCTGGATGGATTTGTTCTAAATCTTCATCATTTAGAGCAAACAGTCCATCACTAGCAACAAATGCTTCATAATGAACTTCAGTAGAGTTACCATCAGCACATGAAAAAGAATCACAACAATTTGATTTATCAGCTAATGCTGATGACAACAGAGCAGTGTTGTGATTTAAAGAAAAAGGATTTCTTTTTATTTTCAATTTCAGGTTCAAACACTCTCAGGCTGTTGTAAAGGTCATCCAACTCTATTTCATCAAGAGTGTCTTTGGTTCTCCATTGGGCAACATAGACTGTCCATTCTTCACCAAGTGATCTAAGAAATTTTCTATATACTTCTTCTTGATCCAGGCTGAATTTGACACTCTCCAGTTCACCTATTAGCTTATTAAAACTGTCAAAAATCTGAGTAAGGTTTTCATTCTTGCCACCAGAAAAGTTTTCATACTGTTGTTTTAGAAGATCTTTTTGATTCCTTTTGGTGCTAGCATTGCCAGCAAATCTTTTCTCTAAAGCAATCCAAAGAGAATGAGCAGTATAGAACTTTTTAAACTGATGTTGATAAGCATTAGGAATGACTATTTGTAAAGAGTAAGAGCTTTCACTTCATTCATTCTAGTCTTTCTTTCTAGTTCAGTCTTTGGAGGTGTTTTTATAGGTTTACCCTCAGCATCTAGTTCTGGATCAACTACAGGAGGATATTCAACAGCTTCCCATATGGCATAATCAATAAATTGAATATGCTGTTGAATCCTGAGTTTCCACATCTCGAACTCAGTGGGTTTGAGCATAGGCACTTTGAGTCCTTGCCCAGATCCACTATTGCTATTTTCAAACTCCATTGCAAAAAAAAAAAAAAAATTTTAAAAGAAAGTTTCTGACTTTGAAAACAAAAACCTGTGGCTCTGATACCACTGCCCAATTAAGAACTTTGCGGAATAACACTCAATTGTTTTAAGAAAACTTTCAGAATAAATAACAAATAAATATAATCAAAAATCATATCTTTTATATTGCCAAACTCACTGATTACAATCACCTCTAATCTGTTTGATTAGACGAAGAACACAGACTGTTCTTAGGGTTTTACAACCTTAGAGGCTTGATAAAGTTAATTAGAAAGCAATTACAATTGAAGCACACGATTACAAAACTTGCACGTACAGACTTACAATAGAAAAACCTAGTCTATCTATATATATATATAGCTTTCTGATTTGTTTCCTTGAGGAACTTTGATTTCTCTGGTAGTAGATATGCTTGAAAGATATTCAAATCTTGAAATATGTCACTTCCTGAATTTCAGCACTTTCTGTTGTTAATTAGTTGAGCAGCTTGAACTTTTAACTCTGGCAGCTTGAACTTTTGAACTAGCAGCTCGAACTTATTCAACTAATAGCTTGAGCTTTGTAATTACACAGAAAAAACTACTAACTTTTTGAGAGTTCTAACTAACAGCTTGACATACTTAGAATATTTCCCAACACACAATGTGCTTCAAGATTTAAAGATCGAAATCCTGTTTTAAAATAAAACACTTTAGCAATCAAGGGGGGTACAAACATCCGGATGACATTCGAAATTTCCCTCCTGAACAAATAGAAATTGATGAGTGGCACAAGTATTGTGACTACTTTATGCAAGAGGGGACCATACATCGAGGAGTTGTAGATGCTGCAAATAGAGCGAAAAAACTCTATCCAAGTTATCATGGATCCCAAACATACGTTCAAATACAAGATCGTCGCGTAAGTCACTTTATCTCTAGATGATAGTTGATATATATAGTATACTTGCTAATTTGTATAGACTTGATAATTTGCGATATACTTGTGTGATATGGTGATATGTATTCTTGATAATTTGTATAGACTTGATATGCATATATATATATATATATATATATATATATATATATATATATATATATATATATATATATATATATATACACACACACACACACACATATATATATACATGTATGTATGTATGTATATATAGATATATGTATGTATATATATGTATATATACATATATATATATATATGTGTATATATATGTGTATGTATGTATGTATGTATGTATATATGTATATAGGGTCGGGATCAATGGGGTACCATGTTAGACTAGGGAACCGGAGTCCATCCATGTTTGGTTATAAGTTTAAAAGGGTAATATAGTCAATTAAGTTTACCTTAAATAATAGATGACAACTAATAAATTAATAGATTCCTTAATTATAGAGATTTACTTACATAACATATCCATAATAAATTTCAAAATGGGTCCTAATGAAGATGTTCAATTGGATCGATAATGGGTTTTATTGCACATGTTCAATCGGATTCGACAATGGGTTTTGGTGAACATGTTCAATTGAATTCGACAACGGCTTTTAGTGAACATGTTCAACCGAATGTGTCAAATAAATGTATTTATTATTTTCTTCAAACCGTTCGTGAAAGTTCAATTTCATTTACACGTTATTGAACATGTGCAATCGGGGTTTATTGTGTTTTTAGTCGTTGTTAACCGTTTTGGTGATAATCCAATATTAACGATATTGAACATGTTCAATCGTGGTTTATGGAGTGTCATCTTTGCACATATTCAGCATGCGTGTAAGGAATGATATTAACTAAAATGGAGATTTTCATGGGATACACAGAATCTTTGATTCTATTTTAAATTTTTTAATATCATTTTTACCCTTAACATTAATTAATGTGGGAAAGAATCTTAAGCAAAAATTATATTATATTTTAATGATTTTAATGATAAATGATTGGCTATAAATGGTTCCCCGGTACCCCAGTCTAACTTGGTACCCCATTGATCTTGATTCTATGTATATATGTATGTATATATATGTATGTATGTATATATATATGTATGTATGTATATGTATGTATATGTATGTATGTATATATGTATATGTATATATATATATATATATATATATATATATATATATATATATGTATGTATGTATGTATATATATATGTATGTATGTATATATATATATATGTATGTCATTTAAAGATAAGGTGACTTACTATCTATATATAGTGGGAGGTTTAATTGCGAACTTTTATACATCGAGGTACAAAAGAACCTATATCATCCATTAGATCAAAAACTTGTATGTATTAGATTAATTACAAAAGGGTAAATAGTTGGACAATTTTATGCATCTTGTGCATTATAGAAACAAACAACGAAGGACATTTTGGGGAATGTGCATACCTCATTAAATTTAATATTTCAACAAATAATCAAATAATAAATGCTAAATAAATTCAATTGATACATTTCCAAATTTAACAAAAAGTACACAAATTCAAAAAAGATGATGGAGATGATGCATTTCATCGTTAATCGTGTTTATCTATGCATTGTATTCAAGAAAAGACGCTTTTAACAAAAAAAACACAAATTCATTTATGCATCGTGTTCGTCGTTCATATTCTTCATTCATCTATGCATCGTGTTCAACTTGTTCATCATTCATCTATGCATCGTCATTGTTCATCATCCATTTATGCATCATCATTTTTTGTTGTTCATCGTTCATCGTCCATCTATGCATCGTGTTTTTCATATTCATCATCGGTTGCATCTCTTGTTCATGTTCATCATCATCGTTGTTCATCGTTAATCTTTGTCTTCAAATCATCATCACTATGAAAACCATGAAGAACACAATTAGCGAGAGAGAGAGAGAGAGAGAGAGAGAGAGAGAGAGAGAGAGATAGAGAGAAATGAGGAGGAAATGAGGAATGTAGTTAATATGGGATTTTAATTCAAAATGTAACTCCTAATTATCTTTTAATGTTTTTTAGAAATAAATTAATTATCATATCTTTAGTTTTCCTTAAATGCCCTTTGTGCACCTTTGGTAGGTTATCCAATGCACAAAAGGTCCTCGAGGTTCTCGATGCATAAAAGTTCTCAACTGAACCTCAATCACTATATATATATATATATATATATATATATATATATATATATATATATATATATATATATATATATATATATATATATATAGGGGTGGGTTCAATGGAAAACCACTATGCACCTGAAAACTGTGAAAACCTACGCCTACCGTCCGATTTGGTGCATTTCATGAAAAACGCGGTGGCATGATCGTAAATAAGGTGATGCATCATGCGAGATTTTGATGCATCACTTTTGATGCATCACGCGGGGAATTTGATGCATTTGTGGTGGTGCAGTGCGGTTTTCACAAGTTTTCAGGTGCATGGTGGTTTTCCATTGAACATCCCTATATATATATATATATATATATATATATATATATATATATATATATATATATATATATATATATATATATATATATATATATATATATATATATATATATATATATAGTTAGTAAGCCACTTTATCTTTGAATGATGGTTGTTATATACAATTACATATAGTTGGTATAAATATGGTAATGTATACACTTGTGTGTGTGTGTGTGTGTCTATATATATACGAAAATATGTTATTGGTAATTTGCGATATATAATTTGCAGAGTTGTGTGATTTATATACTTGGTAATATACTTGATAAGTTGCATAGTTGTGTGATATATATACTTGGTAAGATACTTGATAATTTGCGACGAATTGATATATATATATATATATATATATATATATATATATATATATATATATATATATATATATATATATATATATATATATATATATATATATATATAGTATAGTTATGATATATATTTGGTAGTACAAAAGGGAAACGGTGAATGGTGCAATACAAAATCTGAAAAAGTTGCCAATGCATACAAGGAGATAATTAATCAAAATCACGTATTAGAGCCTTATCAGAACGAGGATGCCGACGGTGCTGATCAACTTTCCAATGTTCCATTTGACCCAAAAGCATGGATAAAGACAACTGTGTACCCAAACAAAATAAGGTGTATGGTTTTGGGCTTACACAAGAAGCATAAATAATAAGCACCCAGTTGTATTCTCCAACTTCAGCAAAACGAGCTCGTGTATACCCTTCAACTCCTCTCGAAATGGAAGCTAGGATTGAATCACAAGTCAATGCTAGAGTAGAGAGCCGGTTGGAAGCATTCAAGGCTGAGATGATGAGACAAATGCAAGAACAAGTGAAACACATGATGAACTCTCAACAAACTAGCTCGACTACTAGTGATACGTTTGGTCTGGGCGAGGACAACCCTTGAGGATACGAACGATGGTATATGGTACTAACTTTTCGGTAGCTTATAAACACTAGCTACAAATTCCATGATTGGATATACTACTAACTTTTTTGGTAGCTTAATAGTGTTTTTGGAACCGACAAACACTAGCTACATATTGCATGGTCTATTTGATAGATGACCATGTATAGGTTAATTTATGTATGAATTGTTGTTGGTACTTGGTAGTGCCAAACTTACAATATGCTTTTGGTATGTGTATGAAATTACGACTCTAACTAGGATTGTGTGAATGAATTATCATTATAAACAGGTTTGCATGAAAGAATTGTGTTACAAATGCAGGTTTTTTTTAAAAATAAATGGTTTAAAAACAAAAAAGTGCTAACATATTTTTTATTAACATTAGCAACGACATTGTATTGTTGCTAATATTAGCAACCATTTTTGTTGCTAATATACTAATAGCAAGAAATAGAAGTCGTTGTTAAACATAGAAATTAGCAACGAATAAATATCGTTGCTAACTTAGCAAGGAATAATGTGTCATTGTTAAATGTAGAAATTAGCAACGAAATCAACTTTTTTCAATTTTTACGACCAAATACAAATTTCGTTGCCATTTTAGCAACGAATTACAAAATTTCGTTGCTAAATGTATTTAGCATTGGCCGTTTCAGCTTCGACTTAATTTCGTTGCAAACACAGATTAGCAACGATTTCAAGGCATTTAGCAACGAAAAATGGTCGTTGCAATTTGCGGTTTTTCTAGTAGTGAGACTTGTTGTAATATGAGTTGGCAAAAGGTGGTATAGAGATGGTGATATGTATTCTTGATAATTTGTATAGACTTGATATGCATATATATAGTTACTAGTCACTTTATCTTTAAATGATAGTTGTTATATACAATTACATATAGTTGGTATCAAGATGGTAATTTATACATTTGTGTGTGTATGTCTATATATACACTGGCGGAGCTACCTTGGAAGGTAGGGTGGCCATGGCCCACCCTAATATTCTAGTTTCTTTTATATATATGTGTGTGTATGTGTGTGTGTGTGTGTGTGAGAGGGTGTGTGAATGAGTATCATTTATTATGCAGCATACCAAAAGGTATCAAACATATAAATATTTTTTTCAGAAATTTTTTCATAAACTTGTTTTTAAATAATATTACAAAAATGATATATAAATTGCACATACATTCACACATTTAAGTGCATGAAATAATGTATCACATAAATGTACGTTCACATACATGTAAATTAATGTAAGTGTTCGTTCATATTATTTTTAACGAGTTAGGATATTTAAATGTGTGTGAAATTTACATAAAATCTTTATAATGTTATTTAAAAGATGCTTATGAAAGAAAATTAAAAGGTTTTTTACTGGTACGTGATATTGCATATTGCATAATAAATAGTACGGTCTCAAAACCATACACACATAATACTTTTTTTTTATAATTTTATTATAATGAAGATTAGGATTGTTTTAGTTTCAACCTCGTGTCTTATTATGTTAATATATATTTTTTTGTCTTTGATGGTACTGCTTGTGGTGTAGTCGCAATTCATTTGAAGGATTATAATAATAAAAATTGAGTATGTATTAAATACTTGATGTGATGGTTGGAATGTCGAAAACTTGAAATAAAAACTCTTACTTATAATAGAATGGATATTAAATTTCAAAATTATGAATCATCTAGTAACTAATTTGGCCCCCCCAAATTTGAATTTCTGCTTATGCCACTGTGTGTGTGTGTGTGTATGTTGTATAGTTATGATATATATTTGGTAATATATAGAGCTATTGTAATATTAGTTGGTAATATACATGTTAATATAGACTCAATACTATATAATTCACGCATTTTATAATATATATTTGATATATATGTTTTTATTTGCATATACATTAAATGTGTTATAGTACGACCCTACGACGGGTCAGTTTCCTTGTCTTATTGACCAATTTGGTGATATGCATTGACGGAATAACGTTTCGCCAATGACATTGCTGCAAGACAATATGTAAGTAATCATTTTTACTTAAATGCATGAAATTGTATATAAATATTTATTTTTAGTGTTTATTATGAAATATATATAATATTGAATTTTTTTTGTAGTTACACAGCACGAGATGGAGTAGTTTCGGAATAATCAAGTCGGAAGTTCCAACCTGATGGGAGAACGACGTGGCCAAAATCGCAGAATTGGAAGAAAATTACCGAGCAGTTTATCGAGTTCAAAGTCTCAATCACAACCAGAAACGTATTCAAAAGCCGAAGTTGATAAATTAGTTGCTCGACAAACAAAAAAGCAACAAAAATTAATGGCTCGACAATAACTCTTATATAATGTGTTAAGAGCCGCAAATATAGACGTTCCTGGTTATGACGAAGACGAGGAAAACAACGAAGACGATTAAGATAATTAGTTTATATTATGTAATGTTTTTTAATTCTAAACGTTTATTTGGTAAATCTTTTGTAACTATCGTTGTTTTGAAATTTATTAGATTTGAGTTTGTTGAAATAATATCAAATTGTAAATGCTGCAAACAGGTTTTTATAACCCAATTGGGGGAAAAACAGCAAAAAGCCGTGCATTTTTTGCCACTTTTTGCGACGACATGTTGACCTTTTGTAGCGACATGTCGTCGCTAAATCCCACTGGAATTTTGTTTTTGTATTTTTTAGCGACAACATGTCGTCGCAAAAGGTCCATCTTTCGTCGCAAAATGGTAGTTTTAGAGGCGACTTTGTCGTTGCAAAAAGTAATTTATTTTAATTTTGAATTAATTTTCGAAATACTTTTTGAGACGACATTGTCGTCGCAAAAAATGATGACGTGTCAAAATGATATTGCTTGAAACAGTCGTCGCAAAAGGTGAAAATTGTCGTCGCAAATGATGTTTAGCTACGATGCTATACGGCGACGACTGTTCTGCGATGACATGTCGCTGCAAAAGGTCAACCGCGACGACATAACGACCTTTAGCGACGACATTTGTCGCCGCAAAAAGGCTAATTTTCTTGTAGTGACGTCCCTACCACCAATGGTGCCTTTATGTGCCTCGTCACGAGTGCTGCTCTACTTGTCTCGTGTTTATCATGCTTCCTTTTATGCATAAACCTCATTGTTTAAATGACATTTTTATATACACACTTCCCATACCTAACTTTTACTAATCGCACAACCCCTCCCTCACATCCTTTCACATTTTATTATGTTGACGATGTGAGACCAGTATTAAACTTACTCCCCACTCATATTAAGAAGGGATGTGTGCTTAACAAGAGATAGTGTATATTTAATATTTTGACATGTTTAAATATTACAACCAAAATTTATACCTATAATATATAAATGTAAATATTATTTTTATTATAAAAATATTACAACTAAAAGGACATGATGATTTTAGATGTCGCAACACGTGCTATGTGTGTGTGTAGATATGTGACTACGTTTAAATTGATATACATTATTCACATACTTCTATATCTAGTAAGTTTATGAACATGTGAATGTACAAAGATATCTATCAATATGGATGTAAAGTGGGAAATGTAGATGTAACTTTTCACGTACTTGTAATACACGAAGTATATGAATTTTACATACATATATATACATACACACACGAATGGAATCCTTTGAACACCATTTATATCATAAACACCATGAATACCAATTAAAATAAACTATTATATATATAATTTTCGATATTTATTAGTTTTAAACCAATGAAAATAAGCTTTTTATGCGTTCATCATATTTGTTGGCTCTAATATATATAGAATTCATAGATTTCATTACATTCTCAGAGCATCATTTCTTTGATCATTACGTTCAATGACTCAAATATAAACAAGTTTCAGTGGGTTCATTAACTTCGAAACATAAAAATAAGTCATTTATAACATTCAAAAGCTTTAAGTGATGCTGACGTGTCCATATATTTTTTATAGATGCTCACTGTGCTTAATATATAAATGATGTTTATAAATGATGTTTATCATAGCATCATTGCTTTGATCATTATGTTCAATGACTCAAATATAAACAAGTTTCAGTGGGTTCATTAACTTCGAAACATAAAAATAAGTCATTTATAACATTCAAAAGCTTTAAGTGATGCTGACATGTCCCGTATATTTTTATGGGAGAATTTCATATATACCCCTCCAAAACTTCATAATATCATATATACCCAACCTAAAATTTTAATATCATATATATCCCTCTTAAACATCATAATATCATATATTCCCAGTTTTAATTATTAATATCAAATATATCCCTCTTAAACATCATTAATATCATTTATACCCAAATTCATTAATTTAATTATTTTTATAACATTTAAAACTCATAATTAATATTGCTTATTAATTAATGACTATTATACCCTTACTCTTTTTTTTTTTCAACTAAACTTCAAAATATCATATATATATCCAACTTAAATTAAAATATCATATCCCTTTTAATAATTTTATATAATTTATTTTTTGTAAACTTTACTAAATAAATTCTTTAAACTAATAAACGACGATAATGAGAAACTGATATGACATCTTTTGTATATATTTTTCGTATCATTTTGCCTTACAATCTGGTGGTTTTTACCTCGTTATACATGGAAATGGTATTAATTTGCTTCATATTTGTATTTCATAGGTTTGAAGCCGCCATGTTGCCAAATAGATGAAAAATGAAGCGAAAACGTTGAATTCACGGATTTAGCCGTCCTCCCTTTAAGCTGGAAAGAGTTTGCCAAAGTCGTGACCACGACTCAGGCTCGTGACCACGACTTTCGTCGTGATCACGACATGCCATATTTGATTAAAAAGAGAGCAGCGACCAAATTTGGGCAACCTTCGTTTTTATCTTAGTATAGCCGCAATTTTCACACACTTTAAGGTGCGATTAGTAGGTGTAGGTAGGGTTTTCGTTTTTCAAGCATAGTTAGGGTTAGTTAGCTCAAGCATTCGGTTTTCCTTGGTGATTCAAGCATTCGGTGAACATTTCTTCACCTGTTTCATCATCTTTAGCTACGGTGTTGGTACAATCTTTCCTTAAACTTTCTGAAATTGTTTTGTTTAGTTTAGATTTCGTTTATTTTATTGTTATTAGCATGATTAATGAGTAGTCTTGTTAACACTCACTTGGATTTTGTTTCTTGATGGATATATGAAAAGATTTTGATGTTTTAGTTGGAAAAGTGTATGTCTCAATTGTGTATGATTTAATTGATGCATTGGAATTAACAAAATCGGTGTTAAGTTTGATTCCTAGCATTATTGTGATCATGAGAATTGAATTTAAATGCTGATTTTTACAAACTTTATCAAATTTGTGTGATTTGTTAGTTTGTTTCCATTTCTAGCATTTTTGTGATTATGATATGGTAACTAGTTGATAAATTGTGAAGTTATTGCATGAAATTGATCCTTAGCATTAATGTGATCATAGGGTTAATTTGATCTTTAAGTTCCATGAATATGATATGTGTTTGTTCGATTAAAATGAATGTTTGAAACCGATTCCGAGCGCTTGACGTGTAGAAAGTTTTGGTTTTAAAAGCTAGTTTTAGTTGGTTGATTCTTTCGTAAAATGCATGTTTTCGCTAGTTTTATGAGGTTGGAAATACTGGAGAACTCCATACTTGATCCCTAAAATTAGTGGGATGTGTTCTTTAATTGTCTTGTATGCATTTGATTGACATACATTTGTGCTTTAAATGTTAAAACGGTTGGATTTAGTTCTAACTTGTTTTCTGTTTCAACTAAAACATCCTGAGTTTTTATTCACTTAATTCCTTTTCATAAATCCTAAAGAACAATTCCAAGTGGGTGTTGCTTTTTTTATTTGATATTTATCTTGTTTATTTGCTTTTGATAGTTTAGATCATCATAGTCTGTCTTTATATCTCAGTTTTGTAATTTAGTTTAGTTTAGTTTAGTTTGTAGGTAATCCATCATTTTCCCCTTTTAAGTGGCTAGATATTAGTGATAATCCTAGTATCGGTATCTCGATCCTTTTTGTCGTTCCATGAGTTCGATAATTCCCGAGGTCAGCTTCTAGCTATACTATCTACGACTGGTACACTGCCACTGGTATTTGGTATAACTTAGGCTTTCTTCATTCTTTTGATTTTAATAGCCAAATCCGCGTGAAGATCAGAAACACGACGAACAAGAGATGCAATTGGTGATAAACAACATGGTGAAACGCGATGAACATGAACGAAGAAGAACTATGACGATGAACGATGAACATGGACCATGAGCATGATGATGAATGACGATGAATGATAAACATGGATGATGATGAACGATAATAATGCATAACAGCAGCAATGATGCATAGATTAATGATGAACGATGATGATAAACGATGAACACAATGATGTTGATTAACAACGATGCATCACGAATTTGTATACATTTTGTATGGAGAAAGCCAAAATGCATCACGATTTGAATGATAAACATTAAAGGCATCGACATATCCATCATCATTTTTGAATTTGTGTGGATTTTGTTAAATTTAGAAGTGTATCAATTGAGTTTATTTAGCATTTATAATTTAATTATTTGTTATAATATTAAATTTAATATAAAATTAAAATTGATGTGTGTGTGTGTGTATAGAGCTGGGTTCAATGGAGAACCTCCATGCATCGAAAAACCTTGAAGAACATCCATGCACCACCACAAATGCATTACAATCCCCGCGTGATGCATCATTATTTCCACGTGATGCATCACATTCCTACATGATGCATCGATTTCTACGTGATGCATTACGATTTTCTAGCAATGAATTGTGGTTCTCCAAAGTTTTTCGATGCATAGAGGTTCTCCATTGAACTCACCCCTATATATATTATATGTTCTGAAACTACCCAAAATACCCTTCTGTGTTTGATCTTGTGTTTGATCTTGAATGCACTCGATGCATAATGTTTTTCAACTTACCCATTTTACCATTTAATCTAAACCATACAATTTTTTGATTTAATGAATGTCATAAATTCTTTTGTACCTCGATGCACAAAAATTCTCCACTAAACCCCTCTCTCTCCATATATAATAATAATAATAGAATATAAATTTAAATTTAAATATAGATGTAGATGTAGAAAAAGAAACTAATATGGTGTTTGGCTCATGGAATGGAATGGAAGGAATTGAAATTAATTTATATTATATAGTACGTAGTTGATTAGTTGAAGTATAAAATGATTTTTAAGACTAGCTAAGGGTATGGATTGTGTGAAATATTGAGAATCTAAATTCATTTACAAATAGCTTGAAATGATAGATTTCTTCAACCATAGATTTTAAAAAAATCTAAAAACATTTTTATTCATTGCTTTTGTAAATTAATTTCTTAAAAATCCAATACCATAAGCGAAACGTCATGCTTGCGCCTTGTTGAACCCAACCCTACGTATATTCACCATGTAATAGAGGTCAACCGTGGGACGATTTGAACTTCAAGTGGAGAGGCCTTGGCATTTACTAATCCAAAACTCTCGGTCATATCCACTGATGCATCATTGGCCGTAGACATGTCAAAGTTTTGTAGCAAAGTAGCAAGAACAATGTGTAGCATTTGAAGTGATAATGTTATGCCTGCAGGACAGTACCTTCTTCCAGCACCAAATGGTATCAACTCAAAGTTTCTTCCCTTAACATCCATATGCTTACTACTTCCATCAATGAATCTCTCGGGTCTGAATTCCGACGGGTCTGACCAGATTTCTGGGTCGTGTTGGATCTTCCAAATATTTACCATCAACCATGTGCCTTTTGGGACATTGTACCCTGCTACAATACAATCTTCTGAAAATTGTCTTGGAGCTCCAAGTGGTGCTGCCGGGTATAGCCTCAACGTCTCCTTTACAACCGCTTGAAGGTAAACTAGTTTATTAATATCAGAATCATTAACTTGTCTATCCTTTCCAACATGCTTATCGATTTCCTCTTGAACCTTTTGAAGAGCATGAGGATTGTTCAACAGTAGTGAAAGTGTCCATGTTAACATGACGGTGATTGTATCTGCACTGCTAGCAAGTAAATCCTACAAAATGCAAGCTAATTAGGAACAAATAATCTAGATTTTTCATGTGTTTTTGCTAGGATCATAATTGCAAACAGTTCTTGCTTTAAGTAAAATGCATTTGCATTCAACATATATATTTGGGTAAATTACAAATTTCGTCCATGTGGTTATAGGGAAATTACGGATAAGGTCCTTCTATAGAAGAAATTACAAATTCGATGTTTGTGGTTAACATTTTGTTATGGATTTGGTCCTTTGACCGGTACCATTCTACCCTTGAGATTATTATTAATATAGGTAATTAACTATATTTTAATTAATAACTAAATATTTTTATAATTTAATAAATAAATAAAAAAAGATTTGTGCAGATTACAAATTATTAATTTGTTTCTTCTCTCACACACATTCCTTAATTTGTTTCTTCTCTCACTACCAAAATCCTTAATTTCTTTCTTCTCTCACACACATTCCACCATACACACTCTCATTTCTTCTTATCACTTCACAGAGTTCCTTCACGGCCTCACCATCAAAGCACTACCCCCATCACCACTCACCACCATCCACCTCCGTCTCTCACCACCGCCACCATCACCACCGTCCAAACCCCTTCTCCTATGCGTCCTCTCTCTCTCTCTCTCTCTCTCTCTCTCTAATGCGAGAACCACCACCACCGAGAGATGTTTTGTTTCAGATACAGAGTTTGAAGCCTTGAGGTTTTTAAATCGAGAATGTTTAATGAAGGCTTCATCATCATCGTTCGATGCTGATTTGTTCACGTATCACCAAAGGCTCAGATTCAATTTGAAGAACGTCAAAGGATGTTTCGATTTCAGATCCATCAATTGACTTTCGGATCTAGTGTTTGAGTGAGTGAGAGCAGAGGTTAGATCTATGTGTTTTCTCTGATTTATGTTGTATTGATTGATAGATACAAGGGTTTTGTTTGATTTCTTGTAAGATTTGAATTTATTTAGATCTGAGGTTCTTTCTAATATTTGAGTAGATCTTTGTGTTACTTATGTATCAATGTATAAACATATTCTTCAATTTAATGCTTCATTGGTTTTGGTTGTTGTTTTATTTTGAAGATCTATAAAATGAATGTAAAGATGAGTTCATGCTTTAATTTACATAGTCCTTAGTTTCTGGATTTGTTAATTACTTGAATTGATTGGTTGTGATTGTCGAAATTTTGTCTTGGTTTTAATTTTTGGGTGTAAGATTGTATGTTGAGACTCTATTTATAATTTTTTAATTAAATCTGATTTGTAGAATAAGGAACAACATGAATGATTTTGGGGTTTTTAATTTTTAAGATATAAAATATAAATTATTAAAATTAAAGTTCATAAATATACTTTTTAAATTCATTTTATTGAAAAAGTAAAGTTTATTTATTAAATTATAAAAATATTTATTTATTTATTAAAATAGAGTTAATTACTTATATTAATAATAATCTCAAGGGTAGAATGGTCATTTTAAAAAAAATGACCGGTCAAAGGACCAAATCCATAACAAAATGTTAACCACACACATCGAATTTGTAATTTCTTCTATAGAATGACCTTATCCGTAATTTCCCTATAACCACAGGGACGAAATTTGTAATTTACCCTATATTTTTGTATTAAGACCCTTTCAAATAGGTCTTAAATCTGAATTTCACATCTAAACTTACTGTTTGCATTTGACGAAGTTAATAGGTTGGTAAATCTAAAATTCCCTCTTAATTTTAAGAGGGAGATAGTAGTCTAAAGTTTAAAAAAAAATCTCCTAATTTCAGATATCATGACCATATCTTAATTTTAGATGTGATTTTCGGACTTTAGATATTTAGGGTGCGTTTAGTTACCGAAAATTTTCAAAATTTTCATCTCACTTTTCAACAAAAATGAAAACTTGTTTACTTAACAACAATTTCATAAATTTTCATTTCACTTTTTAAAACACCACTTTTCATATTCTCTCTCTTACTTTTCTATTACCTACCCTATTTCTTTATAATATCTCTCTTTCTCTCTCTTACTTTTCCATCACCTATCCTATTTTTTTATATTATAATCACTCATCTTATTTTCCTTAAAACTAAAACTTCATCATCTAAACAAGTTTTCACTTTTCATAGAAACCCTTGTTTTTTCTTAAAAACTATAACTTGAAAACTGAAACTGAAAATGACTAGTTTTGGTTAACTAAACGCAATTAATCTCTTAAAAAAAATACTTAATCTCATAGCCCCCCTCCCTACAGGTTATGACCTCTTTCAAGTAGCATAAGCATCGACAAAAAAACGGATGAAAATTTCTTGAATTTCGTTTAAATACTGTAGCATAGGCTTCTTAATGGTATTATATATATACAACCATCTTAAGTAATTTAGCATATTTGATCTAAACTTTACCAGTGCCTTTTGGGACATTGTACCCTGCTACAATGCAATCTTCTGAAAATTGTCTTGGAGCTCCAAGTGGTGCTGCCGGTTATGTTGGAAATAATGACAAAAACATAAAGTATAGGATTTATTATGTAAATAGTTTAAGTATTGTATTGTTTATGTAATTATAGAAAGTGCAAGGACCAAAATAGCACTTAATTAAAACCGAAAGGGTGTGTCTATTCGAAAAGACATAACCGTTCGTGAAAGGGTTCCATGAAGAGTTGCAACCTTTCGTCGCACCTCTTAGACTTGTATAAATAGGAACCTTATTCAAGATTGTAATGTGTGAATTCAGTTTGATCAATAAAAGAATATTAGTTTGATTATATCGATCCTGTGCAAATTCCTGTGCAAGTTTATTAGTGTTTTCGGGACCATTTTCCCAACATTTGGTATCAGAGCGCCAGGTTTAATCAAACCGTTAGGTTTTCATCATTTACCGATCAAACGAATTACACCAGAAGGTGATTCAAAGGGAATCATCATCGGTACCAAGGGCAGCAGAACAGTGAATTAGTTCTACAAACACCCGGCACCAATTCATCAAGTTTGTTCCAGATTTCAATAGTAATTGAAATCAATATCCAACAGTAGGCAATCCATAAGAACCGAAGGCAACAAAGTCAAAGGCCACAGATTTTTTCAGAAAAAAACAGTAAGCCCCTATCGAAAATTACATACTGCAAACCCTAAGAATTCATAGTTTCATACTGAATCGAAGGCAACAAGAATCAGAAAGATAGAACCTGATTCGAGAAGGCACCACCGTAGAAATTTCCACAGAAATAGTGCCACCACCGTAGGAGAAAACCCACGGACAGAATCTCCATCACAGAACCACCGCCGAAGGAGAAAACCCACGAGTAGAGCCTATCTGAAAATGTATTGAAGTGCCAAAAACCAAGGCCCGTGGCCGGGGAACGAAAAACCACCACCGCGAAACCACCATCACAGAACCATTAACGCAGAACCATCACCGTAGAACCACCAACCGCCACCATCAAATAGAGGCGTCAATTCGCAAAAGAGAACAGCATCGATTCAGTAAACAGGGTTGCACCGATTCATAAAAAAAGGGTTACATCGATTCATCAAGGCAGCGATTAGAAGAGATAGTAACATCGGTTCATAGAACAAGGGGATAGACCGTTTGAGAGAAACGGTAAAGAAGGCAAACAACGTTTCAGAGAAAACGTTCCAGAAGGGAAAAGAAAAAAGGTAGTACAACGTTTCACTGGAAACGTTTCAAAGAAGAAGAATTGGATAAAGCAGAAATCGGACCCAATATAAGGAGGAGTCCAGCCAGATAGGCCCAAGCAGAAAGCCAGTGTTTATAAGCCCAACAAAGGTTACGTATTAATTTCTTAATGCCTTGTTTTAATTTTATTTTTAGAAAATAAAATTAGATAAAAATATTTAGTTTTAATTTTATTATAACGTAACTTATAATAAAATTAGGTTTCGTGATAAAATAGATTATAACGTAACTTATAATTTATTATTGGTTTATGTTTTTATAACTTATAAAAGTTATATTCAAGTGTTTTAAGTTTAATTTGTGTGTGAGGATTGAAGCACATAAATTTAAAGTTTTAAGTATACAAGTGTTTTTAAGTTTAATTTGTGTGTGAGGATTGAAGCACATAAATTTAAAGTTTTAATTATACAAGTGTTTTAAGTTTAATGTGTGTGTGAGGATTGAAGCACATACAAGTGGTTTATAAAGTGTTTTTAGTATATGTGAGGTTTAACACATATACAAGTTTTTAAGTTTTTGGTATGTGTAAGGTTTGACACACATACAAGTTTTTAAAGTTTTTAGTATATGTGAGGTTTAACACATATACAAGTTTTAAAGTGTTTATATGTGTAAAGTTTGACACACATACAAGTTTTAAAAGTTTTAAGTATATGCAAGGTTTGACACATATACAAGTTTATTAAGTTTTAAGTTTTATTTCAAGTTTTAGATTTAATAAAAGGTTGAAGATTTAAAGTTTTTAAGGTTTTAAGATTCAAAGTATTTACAGTTTTATAAAGTTTAAAGTTTTAAAGATATTAGTGTTCAAAGTTCTAAAGTTTTATAAAAGTTTAAGTTTTAAAGATTATGGGTGAAAATCCAAACAGTGATCAAAGTAATCAAGTTAAGGATCCAGGATCCTTAACCATTTTTAAATGTCCATTATTAAATTCAACAAATTATACCATATGGTCCATTAGAATGAGAACCATACTACAAGCAAATAGTCTTTGGGATATGGTTGAACCTACCCCTCAAACTCAACCGGATGATAAAAGAGACAAGACTACGATTGCATATTTGTTTCAAGCTTTACCTGAAGATCTCATACTACAAGTAGCAAATTGCGAAACTGCAAAAGAAATGTGGGATACGTTGAAGATTAGAAATATCGGCATTGATCAAGTTCAAAAGGCAAGACTTCAAACCCTTAGATCAGAATTTGAAGCACTACAAATGGAGGAAGAAGAGTCTATTGATTCATTCACCACAAAATTGACAAGTATTATCTCAAGGATGACTAGCCTCAGAACAACAATTGATAACCAAACCCTTGTGCGGAAGTTTCTAAATTCTGTACCAGAAAAGTTTGTACAAATTGTTGCGTCAATCGAACAATTCTCTGATCTAGACACAATGACACTGGATGAGACTATTGGAAGATTGAAAACATTTGAAGAAAGGGTGAAATTCAAGAAAAAGAAGCATGCCGAAAGTCTAGACAAGCTCTTGTTGACACACGACAACAATACTGGCCGTAAACGTCATTACAACAATCAAAAGCAAGGAAAACCCACGCTGAAGGATTATAATGAAGAGAAGAGATCCACAAGAGACTTCAGCAAAATAAAATGCTACAACTGCAATAAATATGGACATTATGCCTCACATTGCCGTGAAGGAACTCGAAGATTTCAAAGACCAGAAGAGACGAATTTGGTTGAAGAAGATTTAGAGCCAACTCTCTTATTTGCAAGTTCAAGTTTACAAGATTTTAAAGATAATGAAGAAGTACAAGAAGATGAAGAAGGAATCAACACTGAGTAAGATTGCTCAAGGATTACTGTTTTTGTCATTAGGGGGTGAATGTTGGAAATAATGACAAAAACATAAAGTATAGGATTTATTATGTAAATAGTTTAAGTATTGTATTGTTTATGTAATTATAGAAAGTGCAAGGACCAAAATAGCACTTAATTAAAACCGAAAGGGTGTGTCTATTCGAAAAGACATAACCGTTCGTGAAAGGGTTCCATGAAGAGTTGCAACCTTTCGTCGCACCTCTTAGACTTGTATAAATAGGAACCTTATTCAAGATTGTAATGTGTGAATTCAGTTTGATCAATAAAAGAATATTAGTTTGATTATTTCGATCCTGTGCAAATTCCTGTGCAAGTTTATTAGTGTTTTCGGGACCATTTTCCCAACAGGTTATAGCCTCAACGTCTCCTTTACAACCGCTTGAAGGTAAACTAGTTTATTAATATCAGAATCATTAACTTGTCTATCCTTTCCAACATGCTTATCGATTTCCTCCTGAACCTTTTGAAGAGCATGAGGATTGTTCAACAGTAGTGAAAGCGTCCATGTTAACATGACGGTGATTGTATCTGCACTGCTAGCAAGTAAATCCTACAAAATGCAAGCTAATTAGGAACAACTAATCTAGATTTTTCATGTGTTTTTGCTAGAATCATAATTGCAAACGGTTCTTGCTTTAAGTAAAATGCATTTGCATTCAACATATATTATTGTATTAAGACCCTTTCAAATAGGTCTTAAATCTGAATTTCACATCTAAACTTACTGTTTGCATTTGACGAAGTTAATAGGTTGGTAAATCTAAAATTCCCTCTTAATTTTAAGAGGGAGAGAATAGTCTAAAGTTAAAAAAAAAAATCTCCTAATTTCAGATATCATGACCATATCTTAATTTTAGATGTGATTTTCGGACTTTAGATATTTAATCTCTTCAAAAATATACTTAACCTCTTTCAAGTAGCATAAGCATCGACAAAAAACGGCTGAAAATTTCTTGAATTTCGTTTAAATACTGTAGCATAGGCTTCTTAATGGTATTATATACAACCATCTTAAGTAATTTAGCAAATTTGATCTAAACTTTACCAAACGCCAGTGTTGGTGTGGAGATATTAATAACTTAATAATTTACAAGAAATATTAATTGTAAGTGTAATGTACTTAATTTACGGAAGAAAATATCTATCTACTAAAAACGCAGGCTCTTGTTTTTAACTTCTGTATAAAATCAAATTTATATTTATGTTACGAGCTATGTTGAGTAAATTTAAATTTTAGCATGAGAGCATACCAAGCATGCAGACTTTATAACAGCATCCGCATCGTAATCTTTCAAGCCTCCGGTTTCTATAGCCTCAATCAACACATCCATGAAGTCCTTTTCCGTGTTACCCTTGACAGACTCCCTCTTGCTCCTGTGTTCGTCCAACCATTTCCCGATCATACAATCAGATTCTTTGGCAACTCTTTTCATGGCTTTCTCATGACCACCCAAATCCAACCATCCAAGGAAAGGAAGTGCATCTGCCACCACAAAAAGCCCAAGGTAACGAAAAAATTCTCTCATCACTTCATGAAACTTATTCATCTCTTTCTCTTCTTGAATGTTTCTAGACTCACTATACCGTCTTCCCACAACCATTCGAAACATCACATTCATATCTAATTCCCCAAACCATTTTTGCATATCCACCAACACTTTTCCCTGCCTATTTTTCTTCCCCCTCCACTGCTCGTATAAGTTTCGGATAGAGTTCTCCAATTCAGAGACACGAACATGCTTAACCTGCTCAAGACGACAGCTTGATAAAAGTTCAAGGGAGATGATCTTTCGGATTTCTTTCCAATATGGACCATAAGGCGCAAATCCAAACATGACAAAGCTATATCCCAAAATCTTAGCAGCTGTAAACTTCGGGCGGCACAAGATAATTGTATCGTGTGTGGTGAAAATCTCCTTAGCAATCTCCCAATTATTCACTACCAATACTTTACGTACTCCAAGCCGGATTGTAAAGATTGGCCCATATTTGACTGCCATGGATCCCAGTGCTATGTGGGGAAGACCCGATGAGCCACCAAATATGTTGAAGATGCCTAGTATAGGCGAAGCAACAGTTGCTTCCGGTGCAGCTTTGTAGTTACCAGTATTAGAAATGGACCTTAAGAAATGAAGGACCAAAACTAAAGCTAGAACTCCAAGAAACAGAGTATAGTATTGTTGGAAGGAGTTAATCAGATCCATGAGAAGATTGATATATAGTTGATGGAATTAAAAATCACTTGATTCAGTGATCCTGAAAGAAACTCTGCTGATTCTCTCTAGATTAATAGGCTCACATGCAGTATGTGTCAAGATAGAGTGCAATGATTTTCTTCGATCTGAATTTGTCCTGTTTAGTTCTTGTCTTATGATGAATAATCAAGTTTGAATTTAAGAATAACTTGTTTTATCGGGTATTGAAAATATCTTGCTAATGGATTGTAACAAAATATATGTGTGGCGTGCAATTATTTTGTACCATTTTATTTATCAATTGTTGTTAATTATATACGGTCTCATATCATATGTAATACTTTATTTAAATAAATTAATATATAACAAATAACTACATACCATTTACAGTAAAACATACTTTTTAAAAAGACTTGGTCACGTCTTTTAAAAATTTTGGAATAAATATTGCATACCTTTATATTTATATTTCTAGATAACAATGAAATGAAATATATTAATAAACGGGACCAAGGAACTTAAAAGCAAGGTTGTCAAGATCGAATCTTACCTAGGATTGTTTTTGTCTTTAGAGAACGGTTCATTTTTTTGTAGTTGAATAACGCAGATGGTAAGTTTTATAAAGTGTATTATCGAAAAATGGTAGTAGCGCGGACAACCTTCAAAAGCTTGAGAAAACAAAACTAATGAATCTGAGAACACCATGCAACCCCAACTATAATCGATAACTCTTTAACTCATCTTTCTTAATTAAATATGCTTTTATTAATAGTCTTTTAGCTCATTTGATATTTTAGTATTATCTGTGCTATTTTCCCTCTTTACATTAAATATACTTATTTGTTTGTTCAAGTCGACCGATCTAATAAATTTGAAATTTCAACCCAGAAACGCGATAAAAGATTATGCAACTGGTGACCTCCAAACCTAGGTCCACTACTGCCAATGATCAACTCGTTTTGCTGATCATAATTGTAAAATCGTGAAATCTTAATATCAAGATCTTGACAACCATGCTTAGAAGTGCAAAATATAACTTAGACGATTACAAAAAAGGAGAAACTGATTTGTATGGACCAATGATTCAATCTAAATATCTAGAAATCTTCTCATTCTTACTTAGATTATCTATCCAATATTCCAATTAAATGACAAGCTGAATCGTTCCAAACAAACTAATCGACAAAGGTTTAATCATGTAGAATAGATGATAATCATTTAAAACCATCCATATTACTACTCAGCATATAGCTTCAAATTAATATTATCAATCTAGCCTCTAAAAGTTGAATGGTTAGAAATTATACACTACAAAAGATTCCAAAGGACAAGAAGGTCGACACCACAAGCTAGGAAAAAAACCTTGGACATGAACCACATTAATATAAAACCGTTTTTTAAAAAAAAGTGTTTGGTCTCCGTTCAAACCCCACATATAGGATATTTCACGATTGATGCCGATTAAAAAAACTTTTCGCAGATGGACACCTTGTATTATAAACATTCACTACAAAAAAATAGCCATTTAGTGGCACACACATTTGGTGGCAGATATTTATGTGCCACTGTATTACATTTTTACTGGCAGAATACATGTGTCACAAAATGTTTTTTAGGATTTTGTGGCATTATATACTTTCTGTCGGTATTGTTCATAACAACAGTGACAGAATTTTTTATATGTTAATAATGATTCTTTAATTTAGTGATACTTTAAAAATAAATGATAGCAAAACAAATTTTTGTATTAAATTGTTTATAAAAGTGCCACTAATTCCTAATAAAAAAAAGCGCTTCAATTTTTTGTTCCCTCCACACCAAAATTTATCTGAGTTTTTTTCCCCCACCAAAATTTCTATATTCCAAACTCAGTGTATTTCTTCTTCCTGCAGCCGTATCTTCTTCTCCTCTTCTACGAATCTCATCTTCCATTCCAGCCGTATCTTCTTCCAGCCGGTTCAAAAAATTTTGGTAACAGCCGTATCTTCTCCTCTTCTACGATTTTCCTTCTACGATTTTCTTTCTAGGTTGTTTCTCACACTTTCTTCTTCTCCTCTTCTACGATTTCCAGGCAAAGAACTAGGTCATCGATTGAGGTTTGTCTTTCACTCTCTCTTTGTATTTTAGTTTTGTTAATTATTGTTATGTGTTCCATTGGTGCTCATTATGTGGTTTCAGTCATCGATTGTGATTTTAGTCTGTGTTCATTCTTAGATTTTTATCATTACCGGTGCCAAAAATTCATCAATGAAGTCGAATTTAACCATACTTTGTATTTCTCTTTGTTGATTTCATGGTCCTTATGAATCTGATTATGCAAAATTGTATGCACATTATGTGTTTGATGAAATGTCTATGAGAAATATTGAAGGTTTTTTAGGGTCTCTGTTGGTGTTTATCAATTCCATATCAATTAAGTTTTAAATCATCAAAATTAAGTTTAAAACATATCAATTCCATTAATTAACAAAATTATATAAACTAAAAATGTTTTTCTAAATATGCAAGTGTTATTTGCCCAACATCAATTTGTGCAGAAGGAATTTCAATTTTAAAGTTTGCAAATCAGCCATGAATTCTATTTCATGCTTCATTCATTTTGGCTTTGTGAGTCTCGGAACTTATGCAACTTATACACACAAAAACAAAACTTCCAATACTAGTTTATACTTGGTTATTTTGGGGCTGCTATATGGATCAAAACATCTGAGATTTATTAGAATAAAAGGGTAAAAGGCTGCTGGAATTGCTTCTGATATATACACTGCACACACATCCGAGACTTTTTTTTACTTTGAATAATTATGGTCGCTGCTACAGCTTGCTAATGTCCAGATTAAAGAAACACACATCTGAGATTTATACAAAAAAGGAAAGGAAAAATGTTGCTGTTCATGATTCTGTCTCAATTTCCCACATCCGAGACTTGTAATCTCGGATCTTTATGCACACCTCACACACATCAGAAACTTATTTAGTAAGTAAGAGTTGTCGCTTTTGGTTCAGTACATCTGAGATCCTCACCAAATGTGAGTCTCGGATCTTTATGCACACCATAAAAACCTTTTGAGTCTTTTTCGGTACATGTATCTGGTTGCTGTTTCTCTTCACCAAACCAATATAGGAGGATTCTGTATTGCTTAGTGACTTCTGAGGATTGAACGATATCTGAAAACGAATAATTAATGATCATACTTAAATAAGTTAGTCATTTCTGAGTGTTTTTGTACTTTTTAAAGTGTTTTACCTTGTTCTGTCGGCGGATTATGGTGCTAGAGCTAAGAACAGTGAGAAATTCATCGACGGCTCTTACCCACCTGCACAGGGTCCAGATGTTGATTAACATATAAACAGGAAACTTCAAACAAACTGCATATTGATGAGATTTAAATAATTTAAGGGCTAAAGCCGTACAATAGCAGTGTACTTTTTAAGGTGTATCGATATAGTACGTGTACTTTTTATATTGTTAATATGATACCTTTACTTTTTATGACTGGTTATTTCGTCTAGCTTTGCGCAGTTGTGGGAGAATCGTCGGTACGAACTTGTTCACCGTTGGATCTATGTAAAATTTGAGGAGAAGCTTTGCAACATATAGTTCTTCGATGTGGACGGTGGAGATCGTCATTGGAGATTTCTATAGAGGTCTGTTGGTGTTTGAAGTTGGCTGTGCAGTGTGATTTCTCCTACCAGGTTATCACAAGGACGAGAGAGTGTATTTGATGCTTGAATTATGGAAATTTAAACATTAATAAAAAGAGAAATTTCACTCTTAACAGGTATAGCCAGTAACCGGTTACCAAAGGTATCATATTGGTATGAAAAAATATAGTACACGTATCAAATTTGAACGATTCAGAAAGTACACGTGTAATATGAATAATTAAAATAGTACACGTACCATATCGATACATTTTAAAAAGTACACAACTATTCTATGACTTTAACCCATAATTTAATGATATGTGCAAGGTTATAAATCCTATATTATATATAGGTAGCTAGCAATGGTTTTTGGGACACTTTTGGTTCCAGAAATTCATTAAATGATTTGTGACTCCTTTTTTTGTTTCTTGAAGTTTTGTTAGCGTCATCTGTTCTATTCTGTTCTTTTAATATGCATGATAATTCCGATATAGTATGTTATGCTAATGCGTTAGATCGTTAAAAAGAAAAGATACACATAAAGCCAATGTCATTTATTCTAGAATATGTTTTTTATTGGTTATACATTTAAAGTAGTAACTTATTTACTTTAGTATGAATTAGATCATCATACATGGTTTAATCTTAGAGAATTATTGTGTGTGTGAAAGTAATCTTACATGATTAGCCTTTTAATTTTTTATTATATAGTAGGTAGTGATGGATAGATCATGGATGTATCTTGCACAAAGATCAACTCAAACATTCATAAATGGTGTGGAAAATTTTTTGAATATTGCTTTTGCAAGGTCAAGTGATGGGATGATATTGTGTCCTTGCACACGTTGTATAAACATGTTCTATTTTTCAAGAAGTGATGTGTTTGATCATCTAGTACTTTGGGGATTTCGAAAGGATTACTCAACATGGATTTATCATGGGGAAGGCTCCACAACGTCGTCATCAAGTAAAATGGATAACGTAGAAGAAGAAGGGATGTTTGACCATGACATGCAAGGGCTAATGATTATGATTTAAAAAAAAAGAGGCATAAAAAAGTTATTTCTTAATGTTAAAAAGATAATATAAACAGCAGCCCTTTGAGAGCTGCTGTCCTCCTCATCTTTCAACCCTATCACAGCCACCATAAGACTTATAGATCTTGGGGTCTTGTATTCAATTGATTTGATTTCATTGAAGGTCCTCCAAAGAAGGCTAGAGGTCCTACCCAAAAGAGTGACCTTTGGCAAATGAAAACTACACAAAAAGTGCTTGTCACATTTAATAAGTATGGGAAGCCGATAGGAGATGAAGGAAATGAACTCACTCAATTCTTAGGGTCACTTGTAAGGATGCCTGAACATGTCGGTGTTGATTGTTGTGACTGGAGAAAGGTTCCTATGAGCAAGAAGGAAGACCTTTATTCGATTGTGAAGGTATTTGTATTTTTTAAAACAAATAAAATTTATTTACAACATTTAATTACATTTTTTGCATCTTTGTTGTCTATCTCATTTGCAGGAAAAGTTTTCTTTTGCTGAAACAAGTGAAATCAAGAAATGGATTTTATCTAACATGGGAAAAAAACTGAACACTTGGAGAAATATTTTAAAAACACGAAATTATGATCCATCTCTTACAATTGATGAAATATTGGCTAGACAAGCCGACAATAGGGTGAATCGAGAGCAATTTAAGGATCTTGTTTCTCGTTGGATGACTCCAGAATATCAGGTATGACCACCTTTATGGCACAATCAAATTCTTAAATATAGTAAGTCACCGAATATATTTTTTGTTGTACAGGCATTATGTGAACAAAAAAGAGAAAGTCGTTCAAAAATGGAAGAACCACATGTCACAGGAACAAAATCTTTTGCAAGACTTGCATATGAGGAGGTAAATTGGAAAATTGTATTTTTATTTTAATCAACTTTTTCAAATACAACATAACTTTGATCTTATTTTCTATTGAACGATTTCATGCTTTGATTATAGATCTAGATCTGGATAGTTTTGATTTGATGTTTAGGTGTACTGTGTGATATTAATTATTAATGTCATTTATTCAGAATCTTATCAGATAAGGAAATGGTTGCTGAAACTGGTTATTTACATCCGAGATTCATCCTATTTGGTGAATATCGGTTCATATCGGTTCTGTTTTCATGCAGTAAACACAAGCACACACTGCACTTTTTTTCTTTTTTCTGTTTTACTTTTATTTCAGCAGCAATTTAAGTAAATAACTGGATTATTCTTTCTGCTATCTTTGAAGTATAAATACACACAAATGTATACAAACACAAGCATACATGCACTGCACTTTAATTCTGTTTTTCCTTAAAATATAGCAGTGGCAGCAGCAAAATTAAGTGATTTAGGGGTGTTTTGGAGTCCATAATAGGTATGAACTAGGCTTTAAATGATCACACATATGTATGCTTTATAGCCCATTAATAAGATGCCTATTTGATTAGGCTTATTTTGTTGATGCTGCACACATATTTATATATATCGGGTGCACTGTTGCTGATTTTCGTTTCTGTTTTTTTTACTCGATCAGCCCACTCACAAACACACACCAAACTTAACACAACTTTTAGGATATTAAAGGGTAAAGGCTGCTGATGTGTTACAGAACTACATAACTAGAACATGCACGTGATTATTTCTGATTTTTAAACATTTAATGATGCTCAATTTCATGAATTATATGATCATAACTTTTGTTTGGTTTCTGGACTAAGTCCAGGCCGTATACATTCAAAGCATCTCAGAAATGTAAGTTGCTGAAACTTATTAATGTTATAGGCAATGAAG
The DNA here is from genome assembly GCA_020465985.1 of Centrapalus pauciflorus. Classification (NCBI taxonomy): domain Eukaryota; kingdom Viridiplantae; phylum Streptophyta; class Magnoliopsida; order Asterales; family Asteraceae; genus Centrapalus; species Centrapalus pauciflorus. Next base: position 949,009 of record JAANYP010001787.1, read on the forward strand.
AATAACGGTATAGAACCAACACGAAGAGACATATATCAGAAAAGTCGAACTCGTAAAGATGGAAGTATTGTTAATGAGAAAGCTGCGGAAGTCGTGGTAATGTGTTTTGTCGACATTAGCTTTAATATAATCTATACATTTTTTTTCACTTTCTTAACATATTAATATATTATGGATATGAAGGCATCCCTACAAGCTATTGCAAGTGATACACCATTGGACTTAGAAGATGATTGGAGAAATGATTCATTCTCAAAAGTTAAGGGACCCGAGAAAAGAGGATATGTCCGATGCATTGGAAAAATGCCATCTGTCAAGAATAATGGTGGCTCCTGTTCCTCAAATCAAGAAACTGTTGAACAACTTAAAGATGGATTGACCCGTACACAAGATGCACTGGCTCAAACACAAGGAGAATTAGCAAATTATCGAGGTGCCTGAGCTCAAACACAAGGTACCTTGAACACACTTCTGCATCTTTTCAAGGAACATATACCTAGTGCTATACAGGGTTCTTTCGTAATATTTTTTAGTAGAACACATGATATCTATATCTTGATATTCTATTTTAGTAATAAAATTTTGTATTACTCATTTAAGGGCCATTTGATGTGTTATAGGTTCGTGATAACTATTCTATGGATCAAAACAACTCTCCTAATGGAAATCAAAGATCTTCTGCAGGAAGTCGTCATAATATTGGTAAATTGTTGAATAAGTTGAAGTTTGTAGTTTTTGAATTTGGGTTGGTAACAATTTTGCTTACATATTATATAATTTATATTAGGTACCTCTTCAGATAATGCTTGAATTGACTTTTATAGGTATGATTCGTATTCACGTTTTACATGATTTATATTTGAAAAGCATTCACGTACATTTATTTGTTACTAATATACATTATTATTTATATTTTATCCACAGATATGTTTTTGAGAGTTCCCATGATGAAGTTGCGGTTGATTTGTTAATTAGTTGTGTTTGAAAAAAATAGATAGACGAGTACTTTTTGATTCCATGATGTTTGAATCTTTTGTTTTGAATAGTGAAGACTTTTGTTAAATGATGACTGTATTTTCTACTTGAGTTAATGAAATTGATCTTATTTTGTTTAATGGTTGAAATGAATTTGTTTTATATTATATTGTGAGGTTGAAACTATATATAGCTTTAAAAAACTGTCATGAAACAAATTGAATTGCACGTTAGTAAATTCTTATTCAATGACAAAATCTATGTGCCACAAATTCTCTTTTGTTTTGTGTGGCAAAAAATTATATGCCACTAAATCTTAAATTGTGTGACAAAAGATTAGGTGCCACTAAAACTTCAAAGAAGTTCTGACACAAGTAGAAAGTGTCACTAGATCTTAAAAAAGTATAACGACACACAAATAAAGTGTCACTAAGTCTCGAAAAGGCTGCAGCAACACAACCTAGAAGTGTCACTAAATCTTGAAAAGGTGCAGCAACACAACCAAGAAGTGTCACTAAAGCCTTTTAGTGGCACCGTCCTTAGTGACACTTTTATTGTCTGCCGCCGATTCCCAAAATGGTCTTTAGTGGCACTTCTTTAGATTTTAGCGGCACTTTTTGTGTGCCACTAAATGGCATATTTTTTGTAGTGATTGGTAGGTGTTTGAAAACAAATGATTCAAAAGCTTGCTTCTATTATAAGCCTATTGCTGATATATATCTCATCCCCTTTATTGTATTAATCAAACACCTCCATATATTACACTAATATTTTGTGACCCTACTAATTCAACTAGTCATGCACACTCGTTGAAAATTAGTAAAACATATTGCTTTATTATAAGGTGTATATTTAGTAAAACAATAGGTACGCACTACTACAAAACTGATAAAAGAACCCCCTAAATATAGCTAGGTTTTTTAAAAATTTGTTAAAAAACCGGGCTATATTAAAACCCGTGTTTTTTTTAAAGTAATATAGCCCGGTTTCTTACTCAGCAAACCTGGTTATATCTCATTAAACTTAACCAGCCCCTATGAACATAATAGAGCCCGGTTCCTTATTAAGAAACCTGGTTATATTTGGTCTGACATATAATTAATGTTCCTCAAAGGTTGTGCGTTGACTACTAATATAACCCGGTTATTTTACAAAAAACCGGGTTATATTTGTGCATTTATTATTTTTCGAGCAGCGCACCACACCTAGCCGTAGGACTATGATGTTATGCAATCGGACCCGGTTATTTAAATAAAAACCGGGCTTGATTATATTCACAGTATTAATTACTGATGGAGACGTTTATCTACCTAGCTAATATAGCCCGGTTGTTTTACAAAAAACCGGGTTATATTTGTTTAGATGAGAAATAAAACAAACGGCTTCTTCTTCTCCAACCATTACAATTTCATTTTATTAAAATCTCATTCTCCATTAATACAACTTCAACAACCTCTTCATAAAATCACCATTATTTTTCATTAAATCTTCTACAAAATTTAAACTTATTTCTTCGGCAAAGGTATTTTATTTCATATGCATTTGATATATATATATATATATATATATATATATATATATATATATATATATATATATATATATATATATATATATATATATATATATATATATTACTATTTTAGTGTTTATATATAGACACATATACATACATACATATATATACACACACTTATGATAAACAATGCTATTTTTTGTTGAATCTTTATAAATCATTGGGTGTGTGTATAAATTTAAAATATTTATTAACTTTTAACTTTACTTGTTTATTATTTATTGTAGGTTTTTAAAGAAAATCGTCAGATCGTGTATATTGATTGTAGAATCGATCCACTACGTCAAAGTTGTTAAGGTAGTTTAATTTATTTATCGAACTATATTCTTTTAAAATGTTATGACATTCATATAGCGTGGGTTGCCAATTGTTGGGCAAACATAGGAGTTCATATATATATATATATATATATATATATATATATATATATATATATATATATATATATATATATATATATATATATATATATTTATATATATCATTAGTAAAATATGCCCGTCCAATATTAATCTAGTAGAGATTAATTTTGGATTGTCCCCATTTTGGGACTGCTTTTTGAATATTTTGTCTCATTTAGGATATGAATACATATTAACACATTGAGTATTTAAGAAAAAATCGGTGTACATTTCCCTTTACTCCTACGGGTTTGCGTTTTATGCGCATACTTGGGGAGTTAAAGGGAAATGCTGCCGATTTTTTTCTTAAATACTCAATCTGTTAAAATGTATTCATATATGAGACAAGGTATTCAAAAAGTGGGTTAGGATTGACAACCAACAATCACATTCATACATTTGATATCATCCATTCATGCATTATATTAAGTATATTCATTTTCTCAAATTTCAGATGGATCGTAGAATATGGATGTACGAGATAAACCGTGCTTCGGTCGAATTTTTGAGACATTTGTCTGATTTTATAAAAGTTGCTGAGGATGATCGGGTCAATAAAGGAAAGCGTAAAATTTGGTGTCCTTGTAAAACGTGTAACAATTTTCGTATGTTTGAAGATTCTGGTGACATTAAAAGTCATTTAATACTCAATGGATTCATGGAAAGATATATTTGTTGGTCACGACATGGTGAATTGTTATCTACAACTACCCCCGTTGTTTCGGAATATAGTGATGGTGATAATGATGTTTTGATTAACAACGATGATTGTGATAATATAGACGACATGTTACACGATTTGGAAGGTGATGTTGCTGAAAAGTTTCATGATAAATTTCAAGATTTATTTGACGACTCTGAAAAACCGTTGTATACCGGTTGTACAAAATTCACCAAACTTTCTGCGGTTTTGAAATTGTTTAATTTAAAAGCTAACAAAGTTTCACAAGTTTATTAGAGATTTTGCATGAAATGCTTCCGGAAGATAATGAATTGCCTGTTTCATTATATCAAGCAAAGAAAATGATGTGTCCAATGGGATTGGAAATTGAAAGAATCCATGCATGTCCGAATGATTGTATATTGTACAGAAATGAATACGAAAACCTAGATGAATGTGTTATATGTGGTGCATCTAGGTATAAGCAGAAACAACATATAAAAGAAAATAATGACGCGACAAAAAATGGGCCACCTGCTAAAGTATTGTGGTACTTGCCCATCGTGCCAAGATTGAAGCGACTATTTGCAAATGTCAAAGATGCAAGATTGATACGTTGGCATGTTGAAGAACGTAAAAATGATGGGAAAATAAGACACGTGGCTGATTCTCCTCAATGGAGGAATATTGATACAGATTTTCCAGAATTTGGTGAAGAATTGAGAAATATTCGGCTGGGACTTAGTTCAGATGGAATTAATCCGTTCGGAAACATGAGTAGTCGTCATAGCACCTGGCGAGTCTCTTGTGCATATACAATCTTCCACTGTGGTTATGCATGAAACGAAAATACATCATGATGTCATTGTTAATTCAAGGTCCAAAACAGCCCGGTAATGACATTGACGTGTATCTGGCTCCGTTAATTGACGACATGAAAAAACTATGGAACCCTGGTGTCGAGGTTTATGATGCATACAAGAAAGAGAATTTTCAGTTACGAGCCATGATTTTTTGCACCATCAGTGATTTTCCAGCATATGGCAATTTGTCAGGATATGGCACGAAAGGGGCGAAAGCATGTCCTGTTTGTGAAGATGACACATGTTCGCTATGGTTAAAAAACTGTAGAAAAATGGTTTACATGGGACATCGAAGATCACTTCCAAAGAGTCATCCGTATCGCAGACAAAAGAAAGCCTTTGATGGTAAAATTCAACATGATGTATTAAGGCCACCATTTTGACTTGCCTCTTCCGGTGCCTACCGAAGAACTTACCACCCTACGTGAGGCACTTAACGGTTTTATTCAGTGGCCAAAGAAATCAATACAACTTTCTAAGGTACATTTGAAAAGTTTTTCAATTCATGTAGTTTTTTTAGTAACATGTATGTATGTATGTATGTGCATGTGTGTGTGTGTGTATATATATATCTAAGATGTTAATAATAGGTCTAGGTCTCCAAGTGTCTGGACCCACAACCCCAACAAGTAGCATCTACGTCGGCGCCGATCAAAAGTTCTCGTGAAAAGGCAAACACTCATTTTTTTACTTAATATATGCATAAATATTAAATGAATTATGATATGGTTTACATTAAGCACTTGTCTTTGTCTTTGCACAGGATGACAAGTTGAAAAAACAAAATTTAAAGCGTCTAAAGGAGGGACAGAAAACCATTTCAAAAAAGTCGGCACTTATTCAAACAGGATATCGCAAAATTATGTCACGTGTTGATCCTACGAAATGGTTTGACGCGATTGTGGAGCCTGGGATCTTCGGTGATGAGGGATATGAATTCACTTTGGTGCCCATCGACATTTTGGATGTCATGTTGGGTGGTTGGGTTGATTATACCATTATAATATGGTTCCTAAGGTAAGTTTTTTTATGTTTACACCAATAAGCACAATTTTCTACTCATGTTTAATTATATTATCATGTAAATCTATGTTTGTAGGTCATTATTCCATCAAATGCAGAAAATACGGAATAATAGGTCTGCATTTCTAAACCCAACCATGATTCAAGCATCGGAGTGTAAGGATAATCCGGATGGTGTTAGGCATTACATCCTTCAAACAATACAATACCATCACCATCAATCTTTTTTTCTTGCCCCGTTTTGGCAAAGGTACTTCTATTCTACTACCTTCATTGTTATACGGTTTATATGTTGTAAAATGTTCATATTTTAACTTCAGCAACCATTGGGTGCTTTTAATAATCATTCCTCGAGCAAAAAGTGGGTACATATTAGACTCGATGAAGCGTGGAAAGACCGCGTATGTTTACGAACTCACTAGACATGTCGAATGGTAATCTATTGACTATCATAAATGTTACTAATTTATATATGATTCACATTTGTTAGTAAAAATATTAATCCCATGTTGGTTATTTTTTTAGGGCCATTAAAAGTTACAATCAAGAAGTGGCTTTTACATGGAAGTTTGTTAATGTAAATGATTTTGATCACTTTATATTACATATATACAACTTTATAATGAATAATTAACTTGATATTAAAATTTAGTGCAACCAACAACGGGAGTCTTGGGAGTGTGGCTACTACGTTATGCGATGGATCCATGAATTCATATATGATGGACAATACAATTTTCCCAATAAAGTATGTAATTGTATAATCTTTTGGAGTTGTCTTTTGCTTTAAAATATGACATTTGTTCAAACTAATTTATTATTTAATTGGTATACAGCTCCCTTGGAAGATTGCATCTCCTTTTACCTCAACAGAGTTGGACCAAATTGTTGGCATCTGGATTGAACTATTTCTGCCAGATTTTTTTATAAGTTAATCAGGTATGTTTTGCTTCTGTTTTTTTTAAGGTCATTGATGATGAAATTGCTATAGTATATAGCATGCTACTATTAGGATAGGAGTCATGTTAGTCTTGATATCATTACAAATCCCTATATTAGTAATAACCTAGCTTTTTGATTATTGTACTTGACTTTATAATGTAATTTTAATTACATAATCTATATTGTAAATTTATTCAAGTAATGAAAAATTATATAATAAGTTAAACATATGTTAAGAATTATTTTTCAAGTATATAAAATCAGGAAATAAACTCACGCATGTTTTGTTTATGTGTTTAGTTGATCATCATACCAATTTAAAGCTTTAATTCCAAAAATTAAAGTAAAGTTCTGAGATTCATGAAAGGGTGTTGTGCATGTAGTTTTATTTCTATTTTGGATCGAAAATGAGAGGCCAAGAAGGCCATTTGGCCTTCGGCCATGATTTGTATGCATTTGTATGTATTTATACTTCAAAGATAGCATGAATAGTCCATTTATTTACTTATTTTGGCTGCTGAAAAAAGAAAAGAAAAACAGATTTAAAATGTGGAGATGTGTGTTGTGATGTTGGTGTGTGTTTGTGTTTGGTTTGCATGAAAAAGAAACATCGAGTCTTGGATGTGAATGAATATATATAGCAGCCGAGTCCCTCTTCATTCATAAAATCTAAGTGGTGTGAGTGTATATAAATCAAAAGTTCCGAGACTCACCATAATATATATAGCAGCCCACTCCCACTCACAACTTTATTTAGATAGTAAATTGTTTTTTGTTAGTATTGATTAAAGTTCGATGTGTTTATGTTTTATAGGTAAGAAATGAAATGGTGTGCGATGGACAATCAATCGTGGAGTTGGAACGTGAATGAAGGTTGTTTAAACAGTTTTTAGACTTAGTTTTTGGAAGATTGGAATGTTATGTACATTGAAACATGTTTTTGAAGTAGAATTTGTAAAATTGGAATGTTATGCACGTTGAAATAGTTTACGATTGATTTCTATAATCTTGTATTTTCTGCACGTATTAGGAAACACAGGTTACCGTTAAATTAAGCTTTATGCTGGAAAAAGATTAAAAACAAAAATTATTTATAAAAAAAAATATTCGTTTGGGACCAGGTTTTTTAGTAGTAAACCGGGCTTTATGTAGGATTTTTTTCCTTAGTTTTATTACTAATCAGACCCGGTTATCTAATAACAAACCGGGCTTTATTACTTATCAGACCCGGTTAAATAACCGGGCTTTATTTGGTTTATAATAAAGCCACCCCCTTTTAAAGCCAGGTTAAATAACCGGGCTATATTACATTTTTAACCTGGCTTTATTATGGTTTCTCTAGTAGTGACGTGTACGTATAATATTGCTTTATTATAAGGCATTAATTTATACACAACGTACCGTATACGAGACTAAGAGTAACTCATATTCAACATAATTACAATCACTACAAACAAAAATGGCATTAGTGACACATGAAAAGTGTCAGTAAAAGTCAAAAAAGCGTCACTATATATAGGTGTCAAAATCTTTTACCTACACAACAAAAAGAGTGGGTAAAATTGGAGTGTATGTAGATATATAGTGACTAAAAATGTATGTGGGTATAGATCTGAAGTATTATTTTGACAAATTTTTTGTGTCACTATTTTAGAAAAGTATGTGTAAAAAAGATTGCTCTGTACCTACTATTTTTCATAAGTGACATTAAAAGTAATATAGTGAAACTTTTTTTTGTGTCACTAAAAGCGTGTGTCACTAATTGACATTTTTCTTGCAGTGAATCCTAATCAAGAGAATATCTAATTAAATGGAATAACCTAGCTAAATGCAATGGAAAAATCAAGAAAATTAACTACAAGAATTAATTACCCTTAATGTTTCCCTGCAGAAGCCTGAACTGCTCAAAACGTTTTTAGTTTTATTAAGCACTGACATCACAACGAAGGGGGAGTTGAAAGAAGAGAGAAAAAGAAACTTGTTTTCGGTTTTTTCAATGCAGCAATAGAAAACATTTGTTTCCAGTGATTGAACGGTCTGATCATCATAATTTTCAGACAGCAACTTCGTAGCATCTGCCCAACATTCATTCTGGACGGTGGACATTGGCTTTTGGGGTCTAGATGTTGGGGTTTCATGGCCAGAACAGTAGCAAATAATCTCTTTCTCAACTTTGTTTTTCTGAATCCATACATTGATGTACTTTATTTCTAAGTGTATGATGATTTTATATGCCTCTAGTATATCTACTGAAATGCTTCTTGCAATGTATGTATCTAGAAAAATTGAATTTGATCCTATATATAATGATCATAAACCTACACGAGTAATTAAATAGATAAAACCATCATTATACAGACTGTTTTTCCGAAGCCACGAGAGAAGTTATGATTTAAGTTCATTATACAAAGCTCTTGAGGATTGCTTAGGGGCATATATAAAGAGCTTGACAAAGCTTGAACATGGGTTCGTGAGTTATAATAACAATCCCTGGTAGCTGGATGATGAAAACATCCTCCATGAGAGTACCTAGCTTGAAGCATTATTAATATCAACCCCATGTATGGAGTTATAGACCACCCTTGTATGAATATAGAAAGAACGGTACAAATAGTTGTGTGTTTAACTATGGGACTAAAAGTATCTGATATCTCATATCCCACTGGTTTCCATGGATGTAGTGATAAAAACCCTTTGTCACATTGGATTAAATAATTGGGTAACAAGTTTTCTATGCCAAGAGCATGAAATTGTATGTCAGCAATATAAACTTTGTGTACCAACGGAGGTAGATGGATCTACTATGTGTAAAGATACTGGTAGGTTAAGTTATTCAGTAGCCAATCTAAATCAGTAGGTTCCTACATCAACCTGAAGACATTACAAAAGGCGCTAAGTGAAATTAATGCATCGGAGTTTAAAGTGCTCTTTGCAAAAGTTTGAGGTTAACAATGCTCCAACTTACAGCAGAACTACATATAGATCTGCTCTTCCCTAAAATGAATTGGCAAGGGTAAAAGATCTTACCAACTCCCCAACAAGATCAAAGACTTTTTAGACATTTTAGCACTAAATTAATGGCTTAAGACATTTTATCTGGTTTTTCAAAAGTAAAAGTATCAACCGTGTTATTTGGTTGAAACAACATAGTATCCCATGATATTATCTTTAGTACTCCCCAGCTCAAATGAAGACACATGTAAAGCATGGGTGAAAACATTTATAATCATTCCTTGGTATAAATGCTCTCTAAGGGTAAAAAGGAAGAGTGATGATCGAATGCAACAAACAGTAAAGGGGCGTTTGGTTGGCGGATTCCCTGAGATTCCCTGGGATTTGCATTGCTGTGTTTGGTTCGCAGATTTCAGTAAGGATTTGAAATCCCATGATTTCTGAAATCCCTTCCTTCTTTGTTATTTAAAAACCCAGCCTCCACCCTAGGATTTTAAATCCCAGTTACCTTGCATTTTTCAGATTAACAATTTTTTCCTAAAAGATAATGTAGATTCTTTGACAAAATCATGCATAATGCAAATCCTTTGACAAAATGCAAATCCCAATGAAAAAATCTGCGAATCAAACGCCCCCTAAGTTAACCAAAAGAGTTGATTTGTGTGTACAATCAGCTAGTAAACTTACATGGGTTCATTTAATTGTGGTTCGATTAAACTATTTAGATGAGAATTAACATCTCTGATATTCATTCCGCATAAGTTTGCAATTTATTGATCAATCAATATATTATTATATAATTGAAACATTAAGTGTTAGTGTATTCACCTCTCCCCCTCTACGGTCTACAATACTTAATATTGTTGTATTTATAGTTGTTCATTACACCAATACTACCAACGGTATAAGTTTGGTCTAGTCCAAGGCATTGGTGGAACCATTTACCTGGAACTGGGTTCGTTCCGGAACATGGAACGAAAACGGGATCGAAGATTGTTAATCTTTAGATTTAGATTTCGGTACGAGGGGGTAGTTTCGTTCCGGTACGTGGAACGTTGTACCATGTAATGTAGTACAATGCACCATATATTACTAAAATATATAGCAATATTACTAACATATTACCAAGGGCGTAGCCACATGCACCTTAGGGTGGGCCTTGGCCACCCCCACACTCCACACACTATATATATTTCAAGTCTAACTAATATCAATTTCTTAGTTTTAGATAAATAAATATCAAATTTTAGAAATATGTAAATATTTATATTAATTAAGTTCTAATATTATAGTTAGGTTAATCAACCAGAAGGTTTAAATATTCATATTTTACGTTTAGGTTTTTACTGAGCAAAATATAAATCGTAAAAATATAATTTGAAAATTAAAAATACTTGCTATCTACGAAGCTTTGCTTCTCCCCCTGTAGTCGTAATACTCGGCTCGTCGCTCCCATCCATCTTCCCTCGCTCTGAAGCTAGAGCAAGCGCCATATCTTGTGAAAATTATATTAAAATAAACCTAATATATTTATAATTTATCACATTTATCATTTACAGTTACAAAAAGTTTTTATAGTCTACTTCAATGCACATGAGCATGATATATTTATAAGTTATAACTTATCATTTACAACAAACTTTTATATTTTGTTCTAACGTGCGACAAAAAAAACAGTATATATATGCGTGCATTTATGTTTGTTTATTTCTTAATATGTATATTTAATTAATTTTAAGACTTTTTAAAGAAACAAATGTAACCATACAAATGTAACCATACGTGATTTTATTATATTTTAGTTTTATCCTGTACGTATTAATTTTACTAAGTAAATTGGCCTACCCCAATATTTTAGTTTTATCCTGTACGTATTAATTTTATTAAGACTTAATTATAGTTTTACTGGTCAAATATAAATAGAATTTTAGATATTATGTTAAGAAATCTTCCACTGAGTTGTTTGAGCTTATCTATTGTGTTCCAATTGGAGAGATAGAGTGACAGAGAGCAGCGTGGAGACAATATATCATGATTGCAGAGTACGGGTGTACGATTCCCAAGCCGTTGTTCCTGTTCACCCAATTGCAATGGCAGATCGATTCAATTTAATTGGGCTATGAAACTCGTCTAAACTCAATCGATTGGGTTTTCCTGAACTCGGCCTTTCTAATTTGGCTTTCAATTCAATTGGGCTGGTAATTGATTAGGAGTGATTGAGCGAACTGGAACGATATGGAACAACGAACTGGATGATTAACGAACAGTGATCCTTAATTCAATAGAACGAAATCAAGAACATGGAATCTTCGAACTAGATCGTGATCCCTATCGTTCTGGAACGAAATTGTACCCTATTTTGAAACGCACGAACTGGAACGCAGTTCGTGGCTCCTAGAGCAATCCAGGTAACTATGGGTGGAACCCTTTAGCTACTACTTGAGACATATGTTGTTGCATGGAGCCATCAGGAGAAGGGCATTGCTAATCTTATACAATCATGTACATCGTAGACTTGTAGCCTAATCTTACAAGTGTGCCAGAATGAGTTATAAGACACTCCCCTGAGTACTTGTAGATGACTACTGATTGTTGAATGGTTGCTAGATCAATTAAACTTTCAAATGCGCGCAGAATGAGAAAATTCAGCTTAAAGTTTCTGTAAATCAGTAAACCATATATTACAAAGTTGTTTCATCTAAATGAAGGCAACGAATCAACCATGATAAGCAATGCAGAAAGCAAGAATTGAAAGAGCTTATCTTTAACTCCAAATCGTGTTTGGTCATTTATCAATTTGATTATTTGGGTTTTGTTGACATGGTATTAAAAGAAACGAAGATGTTCTTTTTTTGGATAACTGTGGTATTTGAACTTGGGTCAATTATTAAACGGGATCCGAATCCACCACCACCCACTTCGAAATTGGGCAAAGCTCTCCAAAGGAAAACTAGCATGGCCACACAAAGGTTAGCATTTTTTATCGTCTTTCCACTAGCCAAGTTTTGAACCTTTGACCTCCAATTTCCCAATCTTAGGAAGATGTAATGTTGTTTACTTGATTTTGTAAGAGATATAAATGGTTTAGCATTTTTTCATGTGTTTGGACCATAAAGAGTGAATAGTCGTATAAACGGGCTACCAGTTTTTACAGCTCATATTGAAGAGGTTGAACACTAAGGAAAGGGAACAAAATCAAATCTTCGTTTTTTATTTCTTAACTTACTTTAGACGAAGGAATGTTTCAACTCTCCAGGTATAAATTCATTTTATAATTCTGTCTTCCTTTTCTTCTTTCTGGATTGCATCAAACTAGAAAAGTACGTGTCTTCTTATTCTTTTTTTTTTTTTTTTCTTTTCTTCTTTCTGGATCGAGTACATACAAATTAGAGGAAACTTAATGTTTTTCTTTCGCGTAATGTTCTAAGGGGGTTTTGGTTTATAGAATCTGATGGAATTGGAATGAAAATTCCATCCCAATGTGTTGTTTGGCGGTCTAAAGGGTTAGTTCAACTAGTATGAATCTTCTGTTCTGTTCTAAAATTAAAAGAGGTGTTATGTTCTTTTCTGTTCTGAAGTGAAAGAATGCTAGCAATCTGTTTTGTTTCTTCATTTTCAAAATTTCGTTGTGTTATTATCTTTTACCCTAATTGAAGTTTTTTTCTTGGCAATCCACTTTTAATTATCATACTTTTATTGGTTGTTTGGTGATATGTGACTAGTGAATTATCATGCACTTTGTTTTTCTTTTGGATTACTTTTGGTATTTAGTTGATGTATTTTGGTGTTAGGCATATAATGTAAAAGTGCACCTCAAGTTTCTGATGTGCACGCCGTGCCTCGGAGGGTATTGCGCCTTTTAAACACAAGGGTCAAGCTACTTGACACAATCTCTACACTACACTTATCTAAAATGACGATGTGTAGTTGATGTTAATTTGGCTAGGATTTGGGTTTCATCAGGGCCGCCCTGAGGTGTGCAGTAAGTGCGACCACTCAGGGACCCCCAAGTTTGATAGGGTCTTATCAGAAAATTGACCGGTGATCGGGAAAAATGGTGAAAAACTAAAGTCTGCTTAAGTTTAATTACTGTGTCTCACATCATTAACAAAAAAATTATGTGAGTGTGAGGATGTATAATTAGTAAAAATAAGCGTATAGCAATGCCCTTTAGATAAATACAGTTTTGAAATTAACTATTTTTTTCTCATATGAACATGTCTTAATATCATTATTTTAAATATTTTTTATTTATATAGCAATTGCTAGACTACTAATAACTAATAATTTTTATATAAAATTGTAAAAATTTCACATTTTAAAAGCCTACTATCTAATCATCGTACACGGTCACCAAAATTCACGGGACGGCCCTGGGTTTCATTAAATACCATAAAATGAAGTAATATTTATAAAGACATGGAGTCGCGTGAGGAGCAGCAGGCATGCTTCTGTTGGGATTGTCCTGACCTTTCCTTCATCGATTGTTGCTACAAACACATCTTGCATTTTCTGGAGGGATTTACTAAACAATAAACAGATGCAACTAAGATAATAAAGAATAAAGATGTCACTCTAGAAATGTCCAGCTATGCCATATTATAGATGTGCCCTTTGACCAGGTACATCTAGGGGTGTCCAACATCGGATATCCGAATTTCGGATAACCAAAATTTCAGATACTGAATTTTGCTATTCGAATCCGATTCGGATATCAGATTATCCGAATATCCGAAAAGTCATATTTTTTAACTTTTTTAATTTAAAAATTAAATTCAATGTTTAGATACCTAAAATACAAATTCATATATCCAAATGCATATTAAAGATAAATATATCACAAACTAAATTTATCCGGAATTATTTTTACGCAAAATGACTAAAAAAGATTAAAAAAACTAAAATATATTAAATATTAGTTAATAAATCTATAATATCAAGATAAAACTAAAAAATATACATTAAAATAATAATAAACACTCAATATTATCTAAATAATCAATCCTAAAGAATATAAAAATTATAAAAAATTAAAATTTTTTTTTAATTGTCGGATATCGGATTATCCGAATATCCGAAAATCTTGAATTTAGTATCCGAAATTTCGAATAGTTTCAGATCGGATTTTCAGATTTTTATTTCGGATGTTCGGATTCGGTTTTTTATGAACACCCTAGTACATGAGTGAGGCTCTATCACGTCTCTTTCAATAGCATGTACTCTGTCTCTGCATATATCCTACAGTCCAAAGATCAAACAAATAAGCTTTTGACTACATGCCATATAAACAAACCATAAGAAGCATAGCTAAGCAAGTTGATAAAATATACTTGACCTTTCATTGCTTGTTATTGTAGACATTAACTTCCATGTACAATAAAGAAGAGGGTAAAGGAATGATTCTTGTTGGTATAATGCAATAACAGAAAACAAAATAAAATATGTTTTCTAGTTTACCATGTTCAGAAATCTCAAGCTCCTAATATTGAAAAAACCTCATAAACTTTCCTTAGTTTTTTTTATTAAGTCCCTAAACTTTTTTTCTGATTGTTTAAATCTAATCGGGTTATAATTTACCGTGTTTATTAGACGTAAAAGAGTTGTTTTTAGTGAGAAAATGTCATAGGATGTGCTACTATTGAATAAATTCGGTGCTTGTACAGGAAAAGGAAATCCAGTTTAAATTGGCGAAAAAAGGACGAATTTTCAAAGTCAGGCGCAGACAGACCAAGTGCTCAGCAGAAGAATTTAATTCACAAAAATACGGATTTTCACAGACAGGTGCAGGAGGGGCGCAGGCCTGCGCCTACGGCTGCGCCCAGCCCATTAAAATAATATCCAGCCGTTTTTAGGGTTTTTCCAGCTTTTCCTATAAATACAAAGTCAGAGTTTTAAAGAAAGCATCGTTTTTTGGAGAAGAAAGCTAAGGAAAATGACCCCGTTTGAGCG
Organism: Centrapalus pauciflorus; assembly: GCA_020465985.1. Lineage (NCBI taxonomy): Eukaryota > Viridiplantae > Streptophyta > Magnoliopsida > Asterales > Asteraceae > Centrapalus > Centrapalus pauciflorus. Next base: position 964,351 of record JAANYP010001787.1, read on the forward strand.
AACCCAAGTACGAAGAGCACACGAGTCAAGCTACGAAGATGGACACACAACTCTTGAGCATTATGCGAAGAATGTCCGGCTAATCTCACATAATCATTCTCGGAGGAAGCACAACGCTAAGTGTTTTATTTTACAAACGATTACTTTATGTTTGCATGGTTTATTATTTATATTTAAATTGTGAACGAATGATTGTTATTTGTTTAGTTGCGTTTCGCAAGATAGTTCGTTGATATTTTATTATTCGTGCCGAGTTATTTATTTAATTAAGACGAGTAATCAAACGTGTCACGCGCTATGCCCAAGATCACGTAACGATTCTAATAATAATTATAACGAGGATTATGTCTATGTAATCTTCACATCGTTTTTATAAATTAAATACAAAGCTAAGTGTGGAATCCGGGAATGGTTATCTTCGTATTTTATTTAATCAAACAGTTTCATTAAGTTTTCTTTTTACAAATCTCGTAAGTAATTAGTTTTATAAATCAATCAATCACCTTTTTACAAACCAAATTAATCTTTTCAAATTATTTAAATTACAACGCTAGTCGCTTGAATACGTGCAATTAACCTCTCGCTCTCTGTGGATACGATCCCTACTTACCCTACTGCGTGGAGCTCCAACTAACGTTCGTCTGGACACCTGATTCGCCCCAAACGGAGACCCGAGTCAAAAGTTAGGGCCGTTTTCGTTTAGCCCCTTTTATTACGGGCCTTATCTTGGGCCTCCAGAAAGAGAATGGCCCGATCCTCTATACTTGGGCCTGCATCATTAACGATGAACGATGATGATAAACGATGAACACAATGATGTTGATTAACAACGATGCATCACGAATTTGTATACATTTTGTATGGAGAAAGCCAAAATGCATCACGATTTGAATGATAAACATTAAAGGCATCGACATATCCATCATCATTTTTGAATTTGTGTGAATTTTGTTAAATTTAGAAGTGTATCAATTGAGTTTATTTAGCATTTATAATTTAATTATTTGTTATAATATTAAATATAATATAAAACTAAAATTGATGTGTGTGTGTGTGTGTAGAGCTGGGTTCAATGGAGGACCTCCATGCATCGAAGAACCTTGAAGAACATCCACGCACCACCACAAATGCATCACAATCCCCGCGTGATGCATCATTATTTCCACGTGATGCATCAAATTCCTACGTGATGCATCGATTTCTACGTGATGCATTACGATTTTCTAGCAATGCTTTGTGGTTCTCCAAAGTTTTTCGATGCATAGAGGTTCTCCATTGAACTCACCCCTATATATATTATATGTTCTGAAACTACACAAAATACCCTCCTGTGTTTGATCTTGTGTTTGATCTTGAATGCACTCGATGCATAATGTTTTTCAACTTATCCATTTTACCATTTAATCTAAACCATACAATTTTTTGATTTAATGAATGTCATAAATTCTATTTGTACATCGATGCACAAAAATTCTCCACTAAACCCCTCTCTCTCTATACATAATAATAATAATAGAATATAAATTTAAATTTAAATATAGATGTAGATGTAGAAAAAGAAACTAATATGGTGTTTGGCTCATGGAATGGAATGGAAGGAATTGAAATTAATGTATATTATATAGTATGTAGTTGATTAGTTGAAGTATAAAATGATTTTTAAGACTAGCTAAGGGTATGGATTGTGTGAAATATTGAGAATCTAAATTCATTTACAAATACCTTGAAATGATAGATTTTTTCAACCATAGATTTTAAAAATTCTAAAAACATTTTTATTCATTGCTTTTGTAAATTAATTTCTTAAAAATCCAGTCCATAAGCGAAACGTCATGCTTGCGACTTGTTGAACCCAACCCTACGTATATTCACCATGTAATAGAGGTCAACCGTGGGACGATTTGAACTTCAAGTGGAGAGGCCTTGGCATTTACTAATCCAAAACTCTCGGTCATATCCACCGATGCATCATTGGGCGTAGACATGTCAAAGTTTTGTAGCAAAGTAGCAAGAACAATGTGTAGCATTTGAAGTGATAATGTTATGCCAGGACAGTACCTTCTTCCAGCACCAAATGGTATCAACTCAAAGTTTCTTCCCTTAACATCCATATGCTTACTACTTCCAACAATGAATCTCTCGGGTCTGAATTCCGACGGGTCTGACCAGATTTCTGGGTCGTGTTGGATCTTCCAAATATTTACCATCAACCATGTGCCTTTTGGGACATTGTACCCTGCTACAATACAATCTTCTGAAAATTGTCTTGGAGCTCCAAGTGGTGCTGCCGGGTATAGCCTCAACGTCTCCTTTACAACCGCTTGAAGGTAAACTAGTTTATTAATATCAGAATCATTAACTTGTCTATCCTTTCCAACATGCTTATCGATTTCCTCCTGAACCTTTTGAAGAGCATGAGGATTGTTCAACAGTAGTGAAAGCGTCCATGTTAACATGACGGTGATTGTATCTGCACTGCTAGCAAGTAAATCCTACAAAATGCAAGCTAATTAGGAACAAATAATCTAGATTTTTCATGTGTTTTTGCTAGGATCATAATTGCAAACAGTTCTTGCTTTAAGTAAAATGCATTTGCATTCAACATATATATTTTGTATTAAGACCCTTTCAAATAGGTCTTAAATCTAAATTTCACATCTAAACTTACTGTTTGCATTTGACGAAGTTTATAGGTTGGTAAATCTAAAATTCCCTCTTAATTTTAAGAGGGAGAGAGTAGTCTAAAGTTAAAAAAAAAAATCTCCTAATTTCAGATATCATGACCATATCTTAGATGTGATTTTCGGACTTTAGATATTTAATCTCTTAAAAAAAATACTTAATCTCATAGCCCCCCTCCCTACAGGTTATGACCTCTTTCAAGTAGCATAAGCTTCGACAAAAAAACGGCTGAAATTAAATTTCTTGAATTTCGATTAAATACTGTAGCATAGGCTTCTTAATGGTATTATATACAACCATCTTAAGTAATTTAGCAAATTTGATCTAAACTTTACCAGACACCAGTGTTGGTGTGGAGATTTCAATAACTTAATAAATTACAAGAAATATTAATTGTAAGTGTAAGGTACTTAATTTACGGAAGAAAATATCTATCTACTAAAAACGCAGGCTCTTGTTTTTAACTTTTGGATAAAATCAAATTTATATTTATGTTACGAGCTATGTTGAGTAAATTTAAATTTTAGCATGAGAGCAAACCAAGCATGCAGACTTTATAACAGCATCCGCATCGTAATCTTTCAAGCCTCCGGTTTCTATAGCCTCAATCAACACATCCATGAAGTCCTTTTCCGTGTTACCCTTGACAGACTCCCTCTTGCTCCTGTGTTCGTCCAACCATTTCCCGATCATACAATCAGATTCTTTGGCAACTCTTTTCATGGCTTTCTCATGACCACCCAAATCCAACCATCCAAGGAAAGGAAGTGCATCTGCCACCACAAAAAGCCCAAGGTAACGAAAAAATTCTCTCATCACTTCATGAAACTTATTCATCTCTTTCTCTTCTTGAATGTTTCTAGACTCACTATACCGTCTTCCCACAACCATTCGAAACATCACATTCATATCTAATTCCCCAAACCATTTTTGCATATCCACCAACACTTTTCCCTGCCTATTTTTCTTCCCCCTCCACTGCTCGTATAAGTTTCGGATAGAGTTCTCCAATTCAGAGACACGAACATGCTTAACCTGCTCAAGACGACGGCTTGATAAAAGTTCAAGGGAGATGATCTTTCGGATTTCTTTCCAATATGGACCATAAGGCGCAAATCCAAACATGACAAAACTATATCCCAAAATCTTAGCAGCTGTAAACTTCGGGCGGGACAAGATAATTGTATCGTGTGTGGTGAAAATCTCCTTAGCAATCTCCCAATTATTCACTACCAATACTTTACGTACTCCAAGCCGGATTGTAAAGATTGGCCCATATTTGACTGCCATGGATCCCAATGCTATGTGGGGAAGACCCGATGAGCCACCAAATATGTTGAAGTTGCCTAGTATAGGCGAAGCAGCAGTTGCTTCCGGTGCAGCTTTGTTGTTACCACTATTAGAAATGGACCTTAAGAAATGAAGGACCAAAACTAAAGCTAGAACTCCAAGAAACAGAGTATAGTATTGTTGGAAGGAGTTAATCAGATCCATGAGAAGATGAATATATAGTTGATGGAATTAAAAATCACTTGATTCAGTGATCCTGAAAGAAAATCTGCTGATTCTCTCTCTAGATTAATAGGCTCACATGCAGTATGTGTCAAGATAGAGTGTAATGATTTTCTTCGATCTGAATTTGTCCTGTTTAGTTCTTGTCTTATGATAAATAATCAAGTTTGAATTTAAGAATAACTTGTTTTATCGGGTATAGAAAATATCTTGCTAATGGATTGTAACAAAATATATGTGTGGCGTGCGATTATTTTGTACTATTTTATTTGTCAATTGTTGTTAACTAGGGTTATGGTTCCCCGCGCGTTGCTACGGGTTTCCGTCATAAATATGTTGTTTTCATCGCTTAAAATAAACTATGATGTTAAGAAATAGATTCATGTTCAATACTTCAATGATAACAACAACGTCAGTGCATTTGTGTGTTTAAGCATTAGTGGGTTACATGTTTTTTTTACGAATTTGGTTTGACTCAATTGATTATATCTAAAGTATATTTTTAGAATTTTATATGAACAAAACAACATGTTTTTATGTTTTTTTGTGTTTTCGCCTCTCAATGTTATTTTTTCCTAATAAAGTCCCTTAGGTTATTATTTTCTTTCTGGTTTTTGATAAAAAAAATATCAATCCTGTATGTTCCACAAAAAAAAACCAACATGTTTTCCATGAAAAACCCTCAAATTTAATGACTTTATTGGCAAAAAAAGAAAAATTCTGGAAATCACAAACAAATAAATATCATGAGGATTTATTGATAAACAAAATAACACGGATAGACTATACCGTAAAAAAAAAAAAACATGTTGCCTTTATTTATATTAAGCATCTTTTTTACACAAAAAATACGAATAACAAAAGTTGATATTTTATATGAATCTTGTGAGACAAAACCAAAAAACAAAACAAAATGAATCACGGTCATTTAATTCTTCAAATTGAGGTGGAAACGAAAATTTTCAATATTTAAATATGTAATTACATATTGAAGAAGTTGATGTACAAATGAATACTTTTATTTACAAATAAAATATAAAAAATGTTGAATTTAATATTTATTATTTAAAGAGTTTCATATAAAATAAATAAATTTATGTATAAATATAAAAACATAAAAATAACTAAATATAATAATGTCCAACAATAACATTTTTTATTTAAAATAAATGACAATATTACCTATAATGTAACAAATATTTCTTATAAACTAAAAATACATTTAATAAATAAATAAATAAATTTATTTAAGAAAAAACAATTTTGAAGTATACAAAAAGTCAAAATACAAATTAAAATTTATATTTTGGCAAAAGAAAAAAAACAAAAAACAAAACAAAATATACAAAAGGTGAAAATAAAAAAAAAAATTTACTTCTTTGATTGAAGACAACAATCACAACATGTTATTCATTAAATGTAACATCCTCAAAGTTATTTTATTGTAATTGGGCTATTTAAGTGGAAAATATATATTTAAGTTAAAATTTGAGCAATTATTATGTATTTGGGATATTTAGAAGTTTGTTGTTATTTTAAGAAAAATTTGAACTTTGAATTATTATGGAGTATTAAGATTATAAAAATTATTAATGACAATTTTAAGATTAAATCAGTATTTTATGGAACCGGTTAGGTCGAGGGGTGAAATGTGCAAAGATGATTAAGTTGAATAAAAAGGGCAAAAAGGTTTCATTTGTCACCTTTACTCTCTCTCACTACTCTCTCTCTCTCTAAGTAATTTCCTCTCTACATCTCTCTAAGTTATTTCACAAACCAACCGTCGGATTATCGAGAATTATACGTCAACGGAAAGATCTCGTGGAGTACAACAGCAATCTACAAACGGATTTTAGATTTCATACGAATTAAGGTAAGAATCGACACTTTTAAGTTTGTTGTTTCGGTTTTGAAGAACTAGAATTTCGAATCTGTCATTTTATGTAAATTGGAGCTTGTTTTACTTGAAAAATTGCAAGAATATGATAGTATATGCATAATAGAATCGAATTTAGGTATCATACATGATATATCAGTGATTTTAGGCCTTAGAATGATGGATTTAAGTTATAAGGATGAACAGACTCGAATATACCAAGAACAGAGTCGAAATGCAAGAACAAACTCGAGTTTGGTACTAGATTCGAGTGTGTGTCATTAGATTCAAATGGGATTTCGAATCTACCCTAGATTCAAAGGGTAGGGTTCGAATCTATCACTTAGATTCGAAGGGTGGTTCGAATCTGATGGTGGGTTCGAATCTAACCCCTTAAATTCGAGTTTAATGCCTAAAATTGAGAAATCTACTCTCTAAACTCGTGTAATTTAAATGGAACTCATAAACAACACATAAAATGATAAGGGTTACTCAAAGGACAAGATGTAAACTTGAAATGAGTTCAAACTTAGTTGTAGTTCGAATTTGGACATAGACCCGAAATGGGGAAAAATATTGCAGAACTTACAAAACTTGATTTTATGGATTTAAACGGTTATTGATACAAGGTATTGTTGTAATTAATAAAACAGGTCCCTTGTGGTGTTGTTTAACCCACAGTGGGGTACTTGGTGGATCCGGTTGAAAGGCCGCGGAGAAATAATATTGGTTAACATTTATTTACGCACCCACTGTGAGTACCTTTGACTTTAGCATGTTTACATCTGCTTTATGTTTGCTAGGCCTGCTGAGGCATGTTGTTTCACTTTCGTTTGACACTCTACTAACTTGCATATATATATTGATGCACATTCACATTTGCTGCATGTCCTTTCTTTTGTTGTGCATCCTGTTGATGTTGATGGACCTGAGTGGTCGCATCTGTACTCTGATGTTACTGTGCTATATGAGCCAAGAGTTTGACACCTCTATGGCCAGGATAGACAGTATGACATCCCTGATGGTATGTTTGCCTCAGTTTGGTGGGTTTTTCTTATTGCCGAGTGTGTCAGCTCGAAGGGGCTGCGGGCTCAGAATTGCGTACCTTGGGTGCGTGTGGAGTATACGGTATGTGTTACCGCGGATACTCTGGGTGGCATCATAAAGATTTGTTGAATGCATAAAATCATATGGTATTCACTAAGCAATCGCTTACCCTTTTAGTTGTTGAATTTTACAGGAAAAGGGAAGTCTACTGCTGGACCTTCTCGTTAGGCCATTTAAGAAGATTTGGAAGATATCTGCTATTTAATCGGTACTTATGTTGTGGATCAAGTGTTATAATATGTTTGGGATGATTGTAATAATTGTATTTGGATATGTAGACTTAGTTATGGTACCTTGTAGCACCGTAGGGTGTTTGACACTTTTGCACTACTTTTATTTTTTGTGTTTTTAATGCTTCCGCACTAAAATTCTAGGTTATCAGATCATTATGTATTTGTATGATGATGTTTAAAATCCTGGGTGTTTTGTAATTGGTGGTTGTTGTGGCAAGGGTGTCACACGAGATGGTATCAGAGCAGTAGTTTGAGATTCAAGTGTCCGTGAGGTGTTGATCTCAAACGTTAAGTGATGATATGTAGTGAATTTAGGAAATGATCTGAACTAAGATAGGCTATGATCTAGTATTCATAAGAGATTGACTATCATACGGGACAATTAGGTGGTGTCTTTAAATAAATGACATGTTACTAAACAAGTTATATATTTTGTATTTCAGAACATGTCTGGAGGAGGAATGACACCAGAAGAGACGAGAGAAATGATGCTAGCCATGATGGCTGAGCAAAATCGGATGATACAAGACCAGTTTCGGGCTCGAGATGAGGCCGAAGCTAAACGAAGAGAAGATAAGAAGAAGAATAAGGAAAGAGAGAGAACCAATGACGAACAAGATGACAATATTGGTTCATCTAATAAGCCCAGAAGTTGTCGGTTTAAGGATTTTAAGGGAAATGGAGCAGTCGAGTTTAATGGACTGGGTGATGCTGTTGCTGCTCTGGAATGGATAACAGCCACAGAACGGACATTCCGAATCAGCGATTGTGCTGAGAAGGACATGGTCCGTTTCGCTACTGCCATGTTCACCAAAGACGCAATAATGTGGTGGAACTCGATGATGAATGCATTTACAATGGAGAAGGTTGCTGTAATGACATGGGCTGAGTTTACCGAAATCTTCACTCAGCAATACTGCCCGGCCGATGAACGCCGAAGACTAGAAGCTAAGTTCATGACACTAGTCCAAGGGACTAAGTCTGTGTCTCAATATGCGGTAGAGTTCACGAGACTAAGTTTATTTGCACCTCATCAGGTTGATACAGAAGAAAGAAAAGTGACCCGATTCGAGGTAGGTCTTGATTTGGAAATCCGAAGAGTGATGAGCAACGTACGTTACCCCACGTTTGCCAGTCTGCTGGAAGCTGCCAGAAATGTAGAGCAGATCCTGATTATGTCAGGATATGTAATGGGGTCTGCTGCTGCTGCTTCAATTAACTCAACTCAACCTTCACCGCCGAAACGACAACGTGAAGGAGACTACTCCGGTTCTGTACGATCATCGCAGTACTCGCTGCAACAGTCATTCCGTCGACAGTCTAGTTCTTCGGGTCGTGCTCGAGCGTACTCTATCAACACTGAGCCACAGTACTGCAATAAATGCCATTTGGAACATTTCGGCAAGTGTACCAAGGGACGTGCATGTTTTTGCTGTGGAGAATTGGGTCACTACCAAAATGAATGCCCAAGGAAGGGAGATGCTTGCCATAAGTGTGGTGTATGGGGACACTACAGTAGGAATTGCAGAAGGAACGATCCAGCTGCTGCTGCTCCATCTACAACACGATCATCGGGAGGTTCAAGTGGTGGTTCAGTCAACAGCCGGAACCAGTCACAAAGGGGACAGGTTAGTGCATTTCAGATTACCGCGGAAGAAGCTAGGGAAAACCCGGAGATGGATGCGGGTACGTTTATAAGTTAAATTTTTGCTTGCATTAGTAATGTTTAATTCTGATGTCAATAGGTCTTTTGTGTCTACTGTTTTGTACAACGAATAGTCATGACACTGTTTAAGTTACTTGCTATAATTGACATAGAAACTACTAGTAACACTCTAGCCGAATTAGATTACTTATATCGTAACTGCACCTTAGAAATTGAAGATGTAGTCTTTGATTTGGATCATACTCCGATAGCATTTAGTGAATGTAACATGATAGATGTAGAAGATGTCGACATTATGAATAAGAATGACAAATGTCAAAGAAGAACTGATGTTTGTTATAATTGTGGAAAAATGGGTCATTTTAGAAGAGTACTTTAAAATTCTATACGTAACCTCATTAAAGTTTTATGATTCTAAAGATAACATGAACATGAGTATTAGGAAAAGTTGTTACTATTATAAGTAAGATGATGATTGTGAATAAGAATACGTTAATGTATGAATAGGCATTAGATGAATAAGCTAAAATGAATTTTGAAATTCTGAATTGGAAAAAGATGTTTTAAATATCGCGAGAATATTTTGTAATTGGAATCAAGGAACTTGTTTCAATATTGATATATATATATATATATATATATATATATATATATATATATATATATATATATATATATATATATATATATATATATATATATATATATATATATACATATATATACGAACATTATATGAGGAAACTAGTCTAGAAATTTTGGGGAAAGTATACGAGGGTATAATATTACAAGACTGGTGTTCATATGATATGAGATTTGGAATATACAATGTGAAATATAAGTAAAATATGTATGTGAGTTGTAATCAATTAGAAAGGAAATATGATGATACATGAGGATAGTATATTTATTGATACGGTAATTGATCAATAAGAAGGTTAAAGAGACTTTGGATAATAATGAAAATTTGCTGATACAGTAAAGAAAGGTTTAATACTACGATTCTGAATCTAAGGGAGATTCGGAGGTGGTCATGAGTTTTGTTTAAATTTTTGGTGTCGATTAATTAAATTGTAACTACTGCATTGGTGCAATCAATGTTAGTGCTTTAGTCTAAGTTGTTGGTTGTGATAAGGGTTGAAATTGCTTAATAACGCATTAGTTAAAGTAAATCATGTGTATCATGATTATACTTTAGGAGTCGAAGAAGTAAGTTTATATTCTGGGGTTTTCCCAATAACTTACTGTTCATATTGTCATGCATATAACGAAATATAAGTGAGATGCGACACAAACATGAATACGAGTAAAACTTGTCGGCAACCGATAGAAAATCAGAATGAATAGACTATTTTCATATTGGTATATATGACAATATAATGTATTTTGGATTTAGGTAAAAGCTGAAAAGATCAATGGATTAGATAGGAATTTCATATAACACTAGTTATCATGATAAAGTAAAGAAGGCGATGTTTAAAGTTTCGCACGCAAAGAAAAGTAGAAGTCCTACATGTTGGAAAGAAATCGCAGGAAACTCTGATGGTTATGTCTGTAATATCACAAAAAGATGTTACTATGGTGATAGTTATAAACCGATCAGTTATAAGACAAATAATTGAGTGTAGTTGAAAGTATCACCGATAAGGATTGAAACCGGATCTGTAAAAAGGGTACAAGTTGACACCGGGATGTGTTGGCACAACTAGAATAATAGAAAAGTTAGGAATCAGTCGAGTCATTTGGAATTTTTCCTAAGGAAGTATTGAATTAACACATGGTGTTTCATGTGGAAAGTTGTATGAAATCCTCACAACTGGTGATGAAAATTGGCTGATTATATCAAATTAGAATTCGAGAAAGGTTAGTATATGTTGAGAAACATGTATGTGTTTTGAATACTAACATCAGAAGTTAAGGATCAAAAAGATTAAACTAGGGTTAATACGTTGGAAGCATCACAAAGGAATAAACCATGCTTGGGAGATAAAAGCCGATATGTTGAATAAGTAAACGAATCTGTTCAAATACAAGTAACTTCGAGGACGAAGTTGAGCGTGGTGGAGCCCATGCTGTAACATCCTCAAAGTTATTTTATTGTAATTGGGCTATTTAAGTGGAAAATATATATTTAAGTTAAAATTTGAGCAATTATTATGTATTTGGGTTATTTAGAAGTTTGTTGTTATTTTAAGAAAAATTTGAACTTTGAATTATTATGGAGTATTAAGATTATAAAAATTATTAATGACAATTTTAAGATTAAATCAGTATTTTATGGAACCGGTTAGGTCGAGGGGTGAAATGTGCAAAGATGATTAAGTTGAATAAAAAGGGCAAAAAAGGTTTCATTTGTCACCTTTACTCTCTCTCACTACTCTCTCTCTCTAAGTAATTTCCTCTCTACATCTCTCTAAGTTATTTCACAAACCGACCGTCGGATTATCGAGAATTATACGTCAACGGAAAGATCTCGTGGAGTACAACAGCAATCTACAAACGGATTTTAGATTTCATACGAATTAAGGTAAGAATCGACACTTTTAAGTTTGTTGTTTCGGTTTTGAAGAACTAGAATTTCGAATCTGTCATTTTATGTAAATTGGAGCTTGTTTTACTTGAAAAATTGCAAGAATATGATTGTATATGCATAATAGAATCGAATTTAGGTATCATACATGATATATCAGTGATTTTAGGCCTTAGAATGATGGATTTAAGTTATAAGGATGAACAGACTCGAATATACCAAGAACATAGTCGAAATGCAAGAACAAACTCGAGTTTGGTACTAGATTCGAGTGTGTGTCATTAGATTCAAATGGGATTTCGAATCTACCCTAGATTCAAAGGGTAGGGTTCGAATCTATCACTTAGATTCGAAGGGTGGTTCGAATCTGATGGTGGGTTCGAATCTAACCCCTTAAATTCGAGTTTAATGCCTAAAATTGAGAAATCTACTCTCTAAACTCGTGTAATTTAAATGGAACTCATAAACAACACATAAAATGATAAGGGTTACTCAAAGGACAAGATGTAAACTTGAAATGAGTTCAAACTTAGTTGTAGTTCGAATTTGGACATAGACCCGAAATGGGGAAAAATATTGCAGAACTTACAAAACTTGATTTTATGGATTTAGACGGTTATTGATACAAGGTATTGTTGTAATTAATAAAACAGGTCCCTTGTGGTGTTGTTTAACCCACAGTGGGGTACTTGGTGGATCCGGTTGAAAGGCCGCGGAGAAATAATATTGGTTAACATTTATTTACGCACCCACTGTGAGTACCTTTGACTTTAGCATGTTTACATCTGCTTTATATTTGCTAGGCCTGCTGAGGCATGTTGTTTCACTTTCGTTTGACACTCTACTAACTTGCGTATATATATTGATGCACATTCACATTTGCTGCATGTCCTTTCTTTTGTTGTGCATCCTGTTGATGTTGATGGACCTGAGGGGTCGCATCTGTACTCTGATGTTACTGTGCTATATGAGCCAAGAGTTTGACACCTCTATGGCCAGGATAGACAGTATGACATCCCCGATGGTAAGTTTGCCTCAGTTTGGTGGGTTTTTCTTAATGCCGAGTGTGTCAGCTCGAAGGGGCTGCGGGCTCAGGTTTGCGTACCTTGGGTGCGTGTGGAGTATACGGTATGTGTTACCGCGGTTACTCTGGGTGGCATCATAAAGATTTGTTGAATGCGTAAAATCATATGGTATTCACTAAGCAATCGCTTACCCTTTTAGTTGTTGAATTTTTACAGGAAAAGGGAAGTCTACTGTTGGACCTTCTCGTTAGGCCATTTGAGAAGATTTGGAAGAAATCTGTTACTTAATCGGTACTTATGTTGTGGAACAAATGTTATAATATGTTTGGGATGATTGTAATAATTGTATTTGGATATGTAGACTTAGATATGGTACCTTGTAGCACCATAGGGTGTTTGACACTTTTGCACTCTTTTATTTCATGTTTTTAATGCTTCCGCACTAAAATCTAGGTTATCAGATCATTATGTATTGTATGATGGTGATTAAATCCTGGGAGTTTGTAATTGGTGGTTGTTGTGGCAAGGGTGTCACACGAGATGGTATCAGAGCAGTAGTTTGAGATTCAAGTGTCCGTGAGGTCTTGATCTCAAACATTAAGTGATGATATGTAGTGAATTAGGAAATGATCTGAACTAAGATAGGCTATGATCTAGTATACATAAGAGATTGACTATCATACGGGACAATTAGGTGGTGTCTTCAAATAAATGACATGTTACTAAACAAGTTATATATTTTGTATTTCAGAACATGTCTGGAGGAGGAATGACACCAGAAGAGACGAGAGAAATGATGCTAGCCATGATGGCTGAGCAAAATCGGATGATACAAGACCAGTTTCGGGCTCGAGATGAGGCCGAAGCTAAACGAAGAGAAGATAAGAGGAAGAATAAGGAAAGAGAGAGAAACAATGACGAACAAGATGACAATACTGGGTCATCTAATAAGCCCAGAAGTTGTCGGTTTAAGGATTTTAAGGGGAATGGAGCAGTCGAGTTTAATGGACTGGGTGATGCTGTTGCTGCTCTGGAATGGATAACAGCCACAGAACGGACATTCCGAATCAGCGATTGTGCTGAGAAGGACATGGTCCGTTTCGCTACTGCCATGTTCACCAAAGACGCAATAATGTGGTGGAACTCGATGGTGAATGCATTAACAATGGAGAAGGTTGCTGTAATGACATGGGCTGAGTTTACCGAAATCTTCACTCAGCAATACTGCCCGGCCGATGAACGCCGAAGACTAGAAGCTAAGTTCATGACACTAATTCAAGGGACTAAGTCTGTGTCTCAATATGCGGTAGAGTTCACGAGACTAAGTTTATTTGCACCTCATCAGGTTGATACAGAAGAAAGAAAAGTGACCCGATTCGAGGTAGGTCTTGATTTGGAAATCCGAAGAGTGATGAGCAACGTACGCTACCCCACATTTGCTGGTAAATACTGGAAGCCGCCAGAAATGTGGAACAGATTCTAAGTATGTCTGGATATGTGATGGGGTCTGCTGCTGCTTCAGCTAACCCAACTCACCCTTCACCGCCGAAACGACAACGTGAAGGAGACTACTCCGGTTCTGTACGATCATCGCAGTACTCGCCGCAACAGTTATTTGCCGACAGTCTAGTTCTTCTGGTCGTGCTCGAGCATACTCTATCAACACTGAGCCGCAGTACTGCAATAAATGCAATTTGGAACATTTCGGCAAGTGTACCAAGGGGCGTGCATGTTTTTGCTGTGGAGAATTGGGTCACTACCAAAATGAATGTCCAAGGAAGGGAGATGCTTGCCATAAGTGTGGTGTATGGGGACACTACAGTAGGAATTGCAGAAGGAACGATCCAGCTGCTGCTGCTCCATCTACAACACGATCATCGGGAGGTTCAAGTGGTGGTTCAGTCAACCGCCGGAACCAGTCACAAAGGGGACAGGCTAGTGCATTTCAGATTACCGCGGAAGAAGCTAAGGAAAACCCGGAGATGGATGCGGGTACGTTTATAAGTTAGATTTTTCCTTGCATTAGTAATGTTTAATTCTGATGTCAATAGGTCTTTTGTGTCTACTGTTTTGTACAACGAATAGTCATCACTCTGTTTAAGTTACTTGCTATAATTGATATAGAAACTACTAGTAACACTCTAGCCGAATTAGATTACTTATATCGTAACTGCACTTTAGAAATTGAAGATGTAGTCTTCGATTTGGATCATACTCCGATAGCATTTAGTGAATGTAACATGATAAATGTAGAAGATGTCGACATTATGAATAAGAATGACAAATGTCAAAGAAGAACTGATGTTTGTTATAATTGTGGAAAAATGGGTCATTTTAGAAGAGTACTTTAAGATGCTATACGTAACCTCATTAAAGTTTTTATGATTCTAAAGATAACATGAACATGAGTATTAGGAAAAGTTGTTACTATTGTAAGTAAGATGATGATTGTGAATAAGAACACGTTAATGTAAGAATAGGCATTAGATGAATAAGCTAAAATGGATTTTGAAATTCTGAATTGGAAAAGATGTTTTGAATATCGTAAGAATATTTTGTAATGAGAATCAAGGAACTTGTTTCAATATTGATATATATATACGAACATTATATGAGGAAACTAGTCTAGAAATTTTGGGGAAAGTATACGAGGGTATAATAATACAAGACTGGTGTTCATATGATATGAGATTTGGAATATACAATGTGAAATATAAGTAAAATATGTATGTGAGTTGTAATCATTTAAAAAAGAAATATGATGATACATGAGGATAGTATATTTATTGATATGGTAATTGATCAATAAGAAGATTAAAGTGTAACATCCGACACTAAACCAGGTTAGCAACAATGACCTAATCTGTATTTAATAGCCAATTATACCCTAATCAGTGGTCATTAGAAATTAATCAAGTGATTAACAAGGGTTATTAGAAAATTCAACTCAATTAGAATCAAATTCATCGGTGCGATGAATCGGGAAATCAATTAATCCGATCAATTTACGATATGAGGGATTAATTCAACTAAGTACATAATTAAATTATGATTAGTTACACTAATCATATACTAATACAATTACTTAACATTAATTATGCAAGACTAAAACAATTCATTAAAACAATGCATTCAAAAGTATTTATGAATTTACAAGAAAAGGGAAATACAAGAATACATTCTAAATACTTTTATACAAAAAAATATATATATAAATACATGAAAATAATCCATAAAAATCTGGTCATAGGGTAGTACTACCCAAGATTTGATTTCAATTTTTTGTATTTCCCAACTCCATAACCTTTCATAATCAAATCTTTCACACCCCATTCTCCTTTCATTTCAACATGATCTTACACTCCACCTCCATTTGAAAGACCAAGACTTTGCCTATAAATAGAGGGCTTCGTTTTCATTATTTTCACACCAAAATATCTCTTTCTCTCCTCTCAAAACCGGATCCCACACACACACACACTACAAACATTTTCATTCAAGTGTTCTTGGTGAAATTCAAGTGTTCTTGGTGAACTTCAAGTGTTCTTGGTTCAAATCTTGCAAGAGTTCCAACTATTCTCAATTTCATACTCCAAATACATCAAAGTAAGTAAATACTAACTTATTCCATCATATATTTATGTTTATATAAGTCTTGCATAATATATATAATCACCAACAACAACAAGTTTCATAAAAACTCAAGTTTATAAGTTTCTAGTTTTATTTTTAAGTTGTTTCTTTAAATGTGTTTATGAATATATGAACACATTATAAAAGTGTTAATATTATGAAAACATGTGATATATATGTGTTTTTATAACTATTATGACTTTTATACAAGTAGTCTTTGAATAAACAAAAAGAATCATAAGTTGTTTCAAGTTTATAAACTACGGATTTTCGGCAGAAAATTTATATCGACTTTGAAAAATCATAACTAAATCATAACTCAACGAAATGAGTTGATTCTTGTCTCAAAAGTTAGATCTATGTCTTAACTATAGATCTGCAATTTTTCATAATTTATTTTGAAGTTTAAGACCTCCAGAAATTATTTGAGAAACCGAAAGTTTGACAGCTCAAAAATGGCCAACATAGCGTTTTTAACAAGATTTTTCACCAACCTAAACAACTCGAAAAATGGCCGTTCTTGATTCTAAAAATCCTTTGTATATAGTAGTTTAATGTCCTAGAAAACCAAAGTCTAAAACATT
The DNA here is from genome assembly GCA_020465985.1 of Centrapalus pauciflorus. Lineage (NCBI taxonomy): Eukaryota > Viridiplantae > Streptophyta > Magnoliopsida > Asterales > Asteraceae > Centrapalus > Centrapalus pauciflorus. The sequence goes on from JAANYP010001787.1 coordinate 981,199, forward strand.
TTGGAGCTTGGTCAAAAACAGCCTCAAAATAGGCCGAAAAACCTCCGAAAAAGCTGGAAAATTGTATATATATATAAACTTGACGTTTTAAGCGCACTTTATTTATAAACTTGTAATGTTGGGTGATTTAAGACATAAAAATCTATAAATATACATATTATCATATATTAGTGATATTAAGTCCTTATCATTTAGGACTCGGTTAAACACCTCCGGTTTCATCACCCATCAAACAACGCACTTTTGCATTTTTGCGCGTCGTTTTGCCATCACAAGTTCGGTGAGTCTTCATAGCCCCTATTTTCACTATCTATTGGGGTGGAAATACATGCACTGTTTTCATATGGACATCAAAACTGTTTATTTCTTATATGTATTACATGTTTGGATCCCATCAGCCCTTATATCATGAACCGTTAATTGCATTTATTTGTAAGCGCGGATATATTGTGGATAGATCTATCGGGAGTCATATCCCCCATTCGGGTTAGCTCGTTTCGGCTAACAGCGAGTGCATATATATTCAACACAAGGTATTACGTATGGGAATACTGCACAGGGCAAACTCATTCTAATTAAGCTTCGGTTGCATGATGGTTTATGTAATACATACGCGGAATTTAAGATTTTATATATTCAACTCATCTTATAATGTCCATACAACTGGTCTTTTCGCGTAAACCTATGAGCTCACCAACAATTTTCGTTAACGTATTTTAGCATGTATTTTCAGGTAAATAAGGCAAGTATGCCTTCAGAAGTAACCACTTTCAAGCTTCCGCACTTAAGGAGTCGCATTCTTTTTCAAACCGTCGGAGATTTATTTGCATTATTTTGGATAACTTAATTATGTATTCAAATCTCTGTACCTTGCGAACTACTCTTTATTATTTACGGGTTATGTAAAACGTTTCTACCTTTTAAGGTTATATCGATGTATTTTTGAAAACGTCCATATAGTGGTCGTTCATTATGATTATGGTCACGCTTCCGCACTCGTCACGCCTCGCTGCCAACCGGGGTAGCAGGGTGTGACAGATTGGTATCAGAGACATAGTTATAGTGAACTAGGTTGCATTAGTACCTAGACTATAACTGTTACAAAAACTAAACTTTCTTCAAGAACTGTGAACACATATATGGACCCTGATGACAATAACATATCGAAATTGACCCCTAGGGAAAGGGTGTGACTAGCACAACGGGAGTTTATCCTGGTACCTGCCCATCAGCCAAGCCCGTCGCAGTAGTAACGAGCAAGCATAGGACAGTGGGGATGGATGCCTCACACTCTCCAAGAGTGGAGAAACGAGGAGGGGATCCAAATCCAGTTTGAAGTCAGAACACCATCTTCCTCTCAAGTGTCGATCCTTACCTAGAAACCTATATAACAAACGATGCCCCTGTTGGTGGCAAGGGCCGCCAGACACGACCTCCAATTTCGACAAAATCCACCAAGAGGTCGGTGAGATCTTTGCAAGGATTAAGCAGGAGGCAATGCAAACCACCAATAAACCTTAGGCTGACCAGAATACCCAGGCGATTTAACAAAACGGAATCGACGAATTGTGGCAGTACCCAGCGGAGCACAAAGCACACACTGCAGAACTAACCCAACGACTTAACGCTCTGGAGTACGAGGAAACCCCGGAGGCATCTCTTTATAGTATTTATCTAGGCTTTACTATCTGATATATCTTAGGGTAAATAAGGCTTAAGAATTTATCAGAAAATTCTGACCATATCATATACAAAGATTAAGTATCAAGAACTTTTATGAGGAATTAAGTTTTAATTACAACTCTGCGTAGGAAAAGATAAAGCTGTGACTATCTGCCTAAGAAATTTCAAACCCGTAGACTTATCCTCTTACCCCATTAGATACCACTTATGCATTTCTACTATTTTATACTGGTGCTGATAGGAGCTTTATATCCACTAAGTTCACTAAGCAGATAAATTCCATTAATTGCTACATATGCTATTGAGGTTGATGACAGTGAGACGCTTAAGACAAATAATATAAGTCGAGGATGCTCCTTAGAATTAGTAGGCCGACTCTTTGAAACAGACATGATACCCATAAAACTGGGAAGTGTTTACGTGGTCATAGGCATGGATTGGCTATCGAAAATCGTGTGAAAATAGTATGCAACAAGAACACAGTTCATATACCTTTAGCCAATAAGAAGGTCCTTACTGTCCAACGCAAAGCAAGAAATACCAAAGTAAGCATCATCTCTAGCATTAGGACTCTGAAGTGTTGATAGAGAGGGAACCAAAGGGAAAGCGGCTCGAAAATATTCTTATTATTTATGGTCACCCCAAAGTTTTTCCAGAACACTTACCTGAACTCCCAACATCGAGGCAAGTCAAATTCAAAAATAGGCCTACTATCAGGTGCGGTACTAGTGGCTCGAGCACCATGCCGATTAGCCCCATCAATAGTGTAAGAATCGTCCAACCAACCGTAGGAGCTCTTAAATAAAGGGCCTATCAAACCGAGTTCCTCGCTTTGGAGGAGCTCCAGTTTTGTTCATAAAGGAGAAGAATGGAACCTTCAGAATGTGCATCAATTACTAAGAGCTAGATAAACTAAAAGAACCGACACCCGTCACAAGGATCAATGACTTATTTGACCAAACTCCAAGAATTAAGCTTCTGTTAGAAGATCGACCTAAGGTCTGGTTATCATCAGGTTAGAGTTCGCAAGAAAGATATTTCAAAGACAGCCTTCAGATTCCGTTTCGGTCAACATAAATTCCTATTAATGCCGTTGGGATTAACCTGTGCCCCAACGATACTCATGGACCTCATTAGGTGTGCAAACCTTATCTAGACAAATTCGTGATTGTATTCTTGAATGACTTCTTAATCTACTCACGAAACAAGGAGGAGCACGAGCAAACATTTAAGACTGATTCTAGAGTTGTTAAAGAAAGAACAACTATATGCCAAGCTTTCTAAGTTTGACTTTTGACTAAGATAGGTAAGATTTCTCAGTCACGTGATCAATAGTAAAGGAATCCAAGTTGACCCCGCCAAGATCGAGACTATCAGAAATTGGTTAACTCTTAGAACCCCCATAAAAATACGACGGTCCTTAAGACTTGCCACTTATTATAAGCAATTATCAGAAATTTCTCTAAGTTCACCAGAGCTCTAACAAAACTGACCCGAAAGGACATTAAGTATGATTGGAGCAAGGATCAGGAGATATCATTTCAGTTATTAAAGCACAAACTGTGCAGCGCGCCTATTTTGTCCATACCTAAGAGGAACGAGAAATTTATAGATTACTATGACACTTCACACAATGGGTTGATATAGAAAGATAGGTCATAGCTTATGCTTTATGAAAACTTAAGGTTCACTAGGTGATTTACACAACGCATGATCTGGATCTTGAAGCAGTAGTCTTTATCCTTGGAGACATTAGTTGTACGGTATGAAGTGTATTGTATTCACAGAGCATAAGAGCCTCCAACACATCTCGAACGAGAAAGAGTCGAATACGAAGTAGTACCGTTGGATGGAACTAATAAGTAATTGTAACCGTGAAAATTCGTTATCACCTGAGGAAAACTAATGAGCTAAGCTGTTAAGAGTACAAGTGGATAAATAGTTTAGGATAAGGGCTAGTAAAAATCGATATTTCGTGAATAGAATATGATTACTCTGTTTGGTGGAATAAGAAAGCTGACTATGGATGAAGGACACAAATTAAGATATGTCGTTCACCCCGGATCCGATAAAATGTATCATGACCTTAAGGAGATGTACGGGTGGCCTAACATGAAGGATGACATTGCCACATATGTCAACAAATTCCTAACATGCTCCAAAGTTAAGACAAACATAAGAAACTATTTGAGTATTAGTGGATCGCCTAACAAAATCCGCACATTCCTACCAATAAAGAAGAACAATAGAATGAATAAGCCAGTCCAAACGTACCTCAAGGAAGTCATCTCCGGACACGGAGTGCCTATTTAAATCATTTCGAATACGAATAGCAGATTTACATATAGGCTTTTGGCAATTATTACTACAAGCTTTGGATACAAACTTGGACATGAGTACCACTTATCACCCTCAGACCAATGGTCAGAATAATAGAATGATCCAAACCCTAGAACACACATTAAGAGCCTGTGTAATGGATACTCAACTGCCTTAGTGGAATTATTAACTACAATAGCTATCACTCGAGGATTAAAGCTGCTCCATTTGAGGCCCTCTACGGGCGAAAGTGTCGATCGCCGATTTGTCGGGTAGGAGTAGGAAATAGCCAAATCACTGGCCCTAAGACCATTCACGAAACTACCAAAAGGATAGTACAGATACGGAACTGACTAAAAGTTGCCTGCGATGGTAAGAAAGTTATGCAGATGAAAATAGAAAATCCCTTGAGTTCTAATTAGGAGAACAAGTATTGATGAAAGTCTTGCCATGGAAGGGCGTGTTACGATTTGGGAAACAAGGATAATTAAACCCTCGATACATTGGCAATACAAAGTCTTAAAGGGGATTGGACTCGTAGCTTATCGTTTAGAGTTACCACCAGAGCTTAGCAGCATGCACAATACCTTCCATGTATCGAGTAAGAAGAAGTGGTTGTTAGAGGAGACACTTGTTACCCCTTGGGAGAGATCTAACTAAATGATAAACTTTGCTTCACCAAAGAGCCGGTTGAAATCATGGACCATAAGGTCAAAGGATGGAAGCACAGTTGTATACCCATCCTCAAGGTCAGATGGAATTCTAGGCATGAACCAGAATTATCTAGGGCATGCAAAGGCCAGTAAAAGCAAAGATACTCTCATCTACTCTTAAGTAACAATACCCTTGAGGAAACAAGATAAAATTTCGGGACGAAATTCCCTTAACAGGGGGAGACTGTAACATCCGGCACTAAACCAGGTTAGCAACAATGACCTAATCTGTATTTAATAGCCAATTATACCCTAATCAGTGGTCATTAGAAATTAATCAAGTGATTAACAAGGGTTATTAGAAAATTCAACTCAATTAGAATCAAATTCATCGGTGCGATGAATCGGGAAATCAATTAATCCGATCAATTTACGATATGAGGGATTAATTCAACTAAGTACATAATTAAATTATGATTAGTGACACTAATCATATACTAATACAATTACTTAACATTAATTATGCAAGACTAAAACAATTCATTAAAACAATGCATTCGAAAGTATTTATGAATTTACAAGAAAAGGGAAATACAAGAATACATTCTAAATACTTTTATACAAAAAAAAAATATATAAATACATGAAAATAATCCATAAAAATCTGGTCATAGGGTAGTACTACCCAAGATTTGATTTCAATTTTTTATTTCCCAACTCCATAACCTTTCATAATCAAATCTTTCACACCTCATTCTCATTTCATTTCAACATGATCTTACACTCCACCTCCATTTGAAAGACCAAGACTTTGCCTATAAATAGAGGGCTTCCTTTTCATTATTTTCACACCAAAATATCTCTTTCTCTCCTCTCAAAACCGGATCCCACACACACACACACTACAAACATTTTCATTCAAGTGTTCTTGGTGAAATTCAAGTGTTCTTGGTGAACTTCAAGTGTTCTTGGTTCAAATCTTGCAAGAGTTCCAACTTCTTCTCAATTTCATACTCCAAATACATCAAAGTAAGTAAATACTAACTTATTTCATCATATATTTATGTTTATATAAGTCTTGCATAATATATATAATCACCAACAACAACAAGTTTCATAAAAACTCAAGTTTATAAGTTTCTAGTTTTATTTTTTTAAGTTGTTTCTTTAAATGTGTTTATGAATATATGAACACATTATAAAAGTGTTAATATTATGAAAACATGTGATATATATGTGTTTTTATAACTATTATGACTTTTATACAAGTAGTCTTTGAATAAACAACAAGAATCATAAGTTGTTTCAAGTTTATAAACTACGGATTTTCGGCAGAAAATTTATATCGACTTTGAAAAATCATAACTAAATCATAACTCAACGAAATGAGTTGATTCTTGTCTCAAAAGTTAGATCTATGTCTTAACTATAGATCTGCAATTTTTCATAATTTATTTTGAAGTTTAAGACCTCCAGAAATTATTTGAGAAACCGAAAGTTTGACAGCTCAAAAATGGTCAACATAGCGTTTTTAACGAGATTTTTCACCAACCTAAACAACTCGAAAAATGGCCGTTCTTGATTCTAAAAATCCTTTGTATATAGTAGTTTAATGTCCTAGAAAACCAAAGTCTAAAACATTTTGGAGCTTGGTCAAAAACAGCCTCAAAGTAGGCCGAAAACCTCCGAAAAAGCTGGAAAATTATATATATATAAACTTGACGTTTTAAGCAAATCTTATTTATAAACTTGTAATGTTGGGTGATTTAAGACATAAAAATCTATAAATATACATATTATCATATATTAGTGATATTAAGTCCTTATCATCATTTAGGACTCGGTTAAAAACCTCCGGTTTCATCACCCATCAAACAACGCACTTTTGCATTTTTGCGCGTCGTTTTGCCATCACAAGTTCGGTGAGTCTTCATAGCCCCTATTTTTCACTATCTATTGGGGTGGAAATACATGCACTGTTTTTCATGTGGACATCAAAACTGTTTATTTCTTATATGTATTACATGTTCGGATTCCATCAGCCCTTATATCATGAACCGTTAATTGCATTTATTTGTAAGCGCGAGTATATTGTGGATAGATCTATTGGGAGTCATGTCCCCCATTCGTGTTAGCTCGGTTCGGCTAACAGCGAGTGCATATATATTCAACACACGGTATTACGTATGGGAATACTGCACAGGGCAAACTCATTCTAATTAAGCTTCGGTTGCATGATGGTTTATGTAATACATACACGGAATTTATGATTTTATAAATTCAACTCATCTGATAATGTCCATACAACTGGTCTTTTCGCGTAAACCTATGAGCTCACCAACAATTTTTGTTGACGTATTTTAGCATGTATTTTCAGGTAATTAAGGCAAGTATGCCTTCAGAAGTAACCACTTTCAGGATTCCGCACTTAAGGAGTCGCATTCTTTTTCAAACCGTCGGAGATTTATTTGCAATATTTTGGATAATTTAATTATGTATTCAAATCTATGTACCTTGCGAACTACTCTTTATTATTTACGGGTTATGTAAAACGTTTCTACTTTTTAAGGTTATATCGATGTATTTTTGAAAACGTCCATATAGTGGTCGTTCATTATGATTATGGTCACGCTTCCGCACTCGTCATGCCTCGCTGCCAACCGGGGTAGCAGGGTGTGACATAAAGAGACTTTGGATAATAATGAAAATTTGCTTATACAGTAAAGAAAGGTCTAATACTACGATTCGGAATCTAAGGGAGATTCGGAGGTGGTCATGAGTTTTGTTTAAATTCTTGGTGTCGATTAATTAAATTGTAACTACTGCATTGGTGCAATCAATGTTAGTGCTTTAGTTGTTGGTTGTGATAAGTGTTGAAATTGCTTAATAACGCATTAGTTAAAGGAAATCATGTGTATCATGATTATACTTTAGGAGTCGAAGAAGTAAGTTTATATTCTGGGGTTTTCCTAATAACTTACTGTTCATATTGTCGTGCATATAACGAAATATAAGTGAGATGCGGCACAAACATGAATACGAGTAAAACTTGTCGGCAACCGATAGAAAATCAGAATGAATGGACTATTTTCATATTGGTATATATGACAATATAATGTATTTTGGATTTAGGTAAAAGCTGAAAAGATCAATGGATTATATAGGAATTTCATATAACACTAGTTATCATGATAAAGTAAAGAAGGCGATGTTTAAAGTTTCGCACGCAAAGAAAAGTAGAAGTCCTACATGTTGGAAAGAAATCGAAGGAAACTCTGATGGTTATGTCCGTAATATCACAAAAAGATGTTACTATGGTGATAGTAATAAACCGATCAGTTATAAGACAAGTAATTGAGTGTAGTTGAAAGTATCACCGATAAGGATTGAAACCGGATCTGTAAAAAGGATACAAGTTGACACCGGGATGTGTTGGCACAACTAGAATAATAGAAAAGTTAGGAACCAGTTGAGTCATTTGGAATGTTTCCTAAGGAAGTATTGAATTAACACATGGTGTTTCATGTGGAAAGCAGTATGAAATCCTCACAACTGGTGATGAAAATTGGCTGATTATATCAAATTAGAATTCGAGAAAGGTTAGTATATGTTGAGAAACATGTATGTGTTTTGAATACTAACATCAGAAATTAAGGATCAAAAAGATTAAACTAGGGTTAATACGTTGGAAGCATCACAAAGGAGTAAACCATGCTTGGGAGATAAAAGCCGATATGTTGAATAAGTAAACGAATCTGTTCAAATACAAGTAACTTCGAGGACGAAGTTGAGCGTTGTGGAGCCCATGCTGTAACATCCTCAAAGTTATTTTATTGTAATTGGGCTAATTAAGTGGAAAATTTACAATTAAGTTGAATTTGAGTAATTATTATGTATTTGGGTTATTTAGAAGTTTGTTGTTAATTTAAGAAAATTTGAACTCGGAATTATTATTAAGGAGTATTATGAATGATAAAAGTTAATAATGATAAATTTAAGAATAAATCAGTATTTTATGGAACCGGTTAAGTTGAGGGGTGAAATGTGCAAAAAATGATGAAAGCTGAATAAAAGGGCTAAAAGCCATTCATTTTCATATTTCACACTCTCTCCCTACAATCTCTCTCTAGAAGTTCTCTCTACATCTCTCTAAGATATCTCACAAACCGACCGTCGGATTTTCGAGAATTATACGTCAACGGAAAGATCCCGTGGAGTACAACAACAATCTACAAACGGATTTTTGATTTCATACGAATTGAGGTAAGAATCGACACTTTTAAGTTTGTTGTTTCGGTTTTGAAGAACTAGAATTTCGAATCTATCATTTTATGTAAATTGGAGCTTGTTTTGCTTGAAATATTGCTGGAATGTGATAGTATATGCATAGTAGAACCGAATCTAGGTATCACACATGATATATCAGTGATTTTAGGCCTTAGAATGATGGATTTAAGCTGAAATGATGAACAGACTCGAATATACCAAGAACAGAGTCGAAATGCAAGAACAAACTCGAGTTTGGTACTAGATTCGAATGTGTACCATTAGATTCAAAGGGGGATTTCGAATCTACCCTAGATTCGAAGGGTAGGGTTCGAATCTATCACTTAGATTCGAAGGGTGGTTCGAATCTGATGGTGGGTTCGAATCTAATCCCCTTAAATTCGAGTTTAATGCCTAAAATTGAGAATGCTACTCTTTAAACTCGTGTATTTTGAATGAGACTCATAAACAACACATAAAATGACAAGGGTTACTCAAAGGACAATATATGAACATGAGATAAGCTCAAACTTAATTATGATATGAATTTAGACATGGACCCGAAATGGGGAAAAATATTGCAAAACTTACGAAACTTGATTTTATGGATTTAAACGGTTGTTGATTCGAGGTATTGTTGTAATTAATATAACAGGTCCCTTGTGGTGTTGTTTAACCCACAGTGGGGTACTTGGTGGATCCGGTTGAAAGGCCGCGGAGAAATAATATTGGTTAACATTTATTTACGCACCCACTGTGAGTACCTTTGATTTTAGCATGTTTACATCTGCTTTATGTTTGCTAGGCCTGCTGAGGCATGTTGTTTCACTTTCGTTTGACACTCTACTAACTTGCGTATATATAATGATGCACATTCACATTTGCTGCATGTCCTTTCTTTTGTTGTGCATCCTGTTGATGTCGATGGACCTGAGTGGTCGCATCTGTACTCTGATGTTACTGTGCTATATGAGCCAAGAGTTTGACACCTCTATGGCCAGGATAGACAGTATGACATCCCCGATGGTATGTTTGCCTCAGTTTGGTGGGTTTTTCTTAATGCCGAGTGTGTCAGCTCGAAGGGGCTGCGGGCTCAGGTTTGCGTACCTTGGGTGCGTGTGGAGTATACGGTATGTGTTACCGCGGTTACTCTGGGTGGCATCATAAAGATTTGTTGAATGCGTAAAATCATATGGTATTCACTAAGCAATCGCTTACCCTTTTAGTTGTTGAATTTTTGCAGGAAAAGGGAAGTCTACTGTTGGACCTTCTCGTTAGGCCATTTGAGAAGATTTGGAAGAAATCTGTTACTTAATCGGTACTTATGTTGTGGAACAAATGTTATAATATGTTTGGGATGATTGTAATAATTGTATTTGGATATGTAGACTTAGATATGGTACCTTGTAGCACCATAGGGTCTTTGACACTTTTGCACTACTTTTATTCCATGTTTTTAATGCTTCCGCACTAAAATCTAGGTTATCAGATCATTATGTATTGTATGATGGTGATTAAATCCTGGGAGTTTGTAATTGGTGGTTGTTGTGGCAAGGGTGCCACACTATTACCCGAAAATTTTTGTCCTACACTATTACATAATATTTTTCCTAACACTACAAAGGTAGATTAAGAGTTCTAAGTGTGGGAGTGATCAGGGGTCTCTCTCTTCTCCAACGCGTTGAGGCGCTGAGCTAGCTCCTCCTTCCGAGCCTCGCTTTCGGCTAGTAGCTGCCGATGCTCATTCAGGCCATCCTGTTGGATGGAGAGGGCATGCTGGTTAACCCAGTATAAATTGTAGTTATGAATCTCCTCTCGCTCCAGACGGGCAGTCAATTCTCCAATATCCTGGTTAAGTGCCCGGATTTGGAGGTCATGACGGTAAGACCTTGCTACTAGCAGGGGTACGGAATGGTCAGCCGTTTCCTGGGTGAGTGGTGGGATCGGTGCGGAGGATGGTCCTCCGACCTCGAACTGGGAAGGGATTCCTTCCTCTTGCCTCCACTCACGGAGGGTCTCAGGCATCCAGCCCCATCTTCGGGCGTCTACCCGTCGGTGCTGTGGTGGGGGATTTGGTTGGGGGTCGAGATGGGAATAGACTCCCGTCTCGGTGTGATTACCCTCTTTCGGGGTGTATACAACATCTTAGGGCCGTTTTGGTAAGGGCGGTACGGCTTGAATGAAGGCTCTGCTGGGTGGTATGGAGTGCGGACGGGGATCGTCGGGGATGGTGGATCTACCCTGGCGTTGTCATCTTCCATTGGTTCTTCTTCATCAGATTCTTCCATTGGATCTTCGTCCTCCGAGGGGTCTTCCTCCTCGGTCGGGTCCTCCTCAGAGAATACCTTCCGGATAGTATGGGCTAGTAGGGGTATACTCCTCTTCTGAGTCAGACATGATGATTATCTCAGGGTGGGACATGTTTTCTGCTAACCAGGTCCATGCATAGTCTTTTAGTTAGTTACAAAATATTTTCAAAATCAGTAAAACTTAAGTGCAGTTATAGTCTAGGGTACTAATGCAACCTAGTTCACTATAACTATGGCTTTGATACCAATCTGTCACACCCCGTTACCCCGGTTGGCAACGAAGCGGGACGTCGCGGAAGCGTAACCATAATCATAATGAACGACCACTATATGGACGTTTTCAAAAATACATCGATATAACTTAAAAAGATAGAAATGTTTTACATAAACCGAAAATGATAAAGAGTAGTTCGCAAGATACAGAGATTTAAATATATAATTAAATTATCCAAAATAATGCAATTAAATCTCCGACGGTTTGAAAATGAATGCGACTCCTTAAGTGCGGATGCTTGAAAATACTTCCGATGTGATGAACTTGCCTTAATTTCCTGAAAATACACACTAAAGTACGTCAACAGAAATTGTTGGTGAGCTCATAGGTTTACATATAAATCTGACTTGTACGGACAACAAGAGTAGAGTTTAAATTTATAAAATCATAAATTCCATGTTATGTATTACGTATAAACCATCATGCAACCGAAGCTTAATTAAAATGAGTTTGCCCTGTGCAGTATTCCCATACGTAATACCGTGTGTTGAATATATATGCACTCGCTGTTAGCCGATCCGAACTAACCCGAATGGGGGACGTGACTCCCAATAGATCTATCCACAATATATTCGCGCTTACAAATAAATGCAATTAACGGTTTATGATATAAGGGCTGATGGAACCACATGTGTAATACATAATAGAAATGAAGATGTTTTCATGTCCATATGAACCACGAAGCAAGTATTTCAACCCCAAAATGTAACATTGTGAAAATAGGGTCTATGAGAACTCACCGAGCTTGTGATGGTAAAAACGAGCGTAAAATGCTTTTTAGTGTAAATGGATGGATGATGCACCGAGCGAGATTAATCGAGTCCTAAATGATAATAAGGACTTAATATCTCTAATATATGATAATATATATATATATATTCATAGATTTTTATGTCTTAAATCACCCAACATTACAAGTTTATAAATAAAATCCGCTTAAAACGTCAAGTTTATATTTATATATAATTTTCCAGCTTTTTCGGAGATTTTTCGGTCTACTTTGAGGCTGTTTTTGACCAAGCTCCAAAATGTTTTAGACTTTGGTTTTCTAGGACGTTAAACTACTATATACAAGGTATTTTTAGAATCAAGAACGGCCATTTTTCGATATGTTTAGGTTGGTGAAAAAGTTCGTTAAAAACCCTATGTTGACCATTTTTGAGCTGTCAAACTTTCGTTTTTCCAAATAATTTCTGGAGGTCTTAAACTCCAAAATAAATTATGAAAACTTCCAGATCTATAGTTAAGACATAGATCTAACTTTTGAGACAAAATTCAACTCATTTCGATAAGTTATGAATTAGTTATGATTTTTTAAAGTCGATATAAATTTTCTGCCGAAAATCCGCAGTTTATAATCTTGAAACAACTTATGATTCTTGTTGTTTATTCAAAGACTACTTGTATGAAAGTTATAAAAGTTATAAAACACATATATATCACTTGTTTTCATAATATTAACATTTTTATGATGTGTTCATATATTCATAAACACATTTAAAGAAACAACTTAAAAATAAAAACTAGAAACTTATAAACTTGAGTTTTTATGAAACTTGTTGTTGTTGGTGATTATGTATTTTATGTAACACTTATATAAACATAAATTTAAGACCAAATAAGTTAGTATTTACTTACTTTGAAGTATTTAGAATATGATTTTCAGTAGAAGTTGAAATCCTTGCAAGATATGCACCAAGAACACTTGAATTTCTTGAAGAACACTTGAAGAACACTTGAATGAAAAGATTTGTGATATGTGTGTGTATAGGGCCGGATTTTTAGAGAGAAAAGAAGGGTTTTTGGTGTGTTTAAAATGAATGAAATGCCTCTCTATTTATAGAGAAATTTTTGGTCTTTCAAATGATGAAAGGCATGGGATGAAAAGGTAGAGTGCACTTTTAAACAAAATGATTGTGTTTAAAGTAATATTAAAATATTTGAAGTCAACCACTAAATAACACATGCCTATATGGCTGGCCCCCTAATGTATTATACATGTATTTTCATTTTTTTTTGTATAAAAGTATTTAGAAATGTATTCTTGTATTTCTCTTTTCTTGTAAATTCATAAATACTTATGGATGCATTGTTTTAATGAATTGTTTTAGTCTTGCATAATTAATGTTAAGTAATCGTATTAGTATTTGATTAGTGTCACTAATCATAATTTAATTACGTACCTAGTTGAATTAATCCTTCATAACGTAAATTGATCGGATTAATTGATTTCCCGATTCATCGCACCGATGAATTTGATTCTAATTGAGTTGAAATTTCTAATAAACCTTGTTAATCACTTGATTAATTTCTAATGACCACTGATTAGGCTATAGTTGGCTATTAAATACAGATAAGGTCATTGTTGCTAACCTGGTTCAGTGCCGGATGTTACATAATCATTATTTAATAGCCAATTATAACCTAATCAATGGTCATTAGAAATTAATCAAAGTGATTAACAAGGTTAATGAAGAAATTCAACTCAATTAGAATCAAATTCATCGGTGCGATGAATCTGGAAATAAATTAATCCGGAAATAAATTAATCCGATGGATTTACGATATGAAGGATTAATTCAACTAAGTACATAATTAAATTATGATTAGTAACACTAATCATACGCTAATACAATTACTTAACATTAATTATGCAAAACTAAAACAATTCAATAAATTAATGCATTCATAAGTATTTATGAATTTACAAGAAAAGGAAAATACAAGAATACATTCTAAATACATTTATACAAAAAAATGAAAATACACTATAAATACACTATATGGCCGGCCCCTAGGGGGTACAAGCCATAGGTGTTGACTTCATTTTTGTATTTGAAGAACCTTACACCATCACAATCAAATCTTTCACACACCTCACCCTTTCATTTCAAATAAACTTCACACTCAACCTCCAATTTAAAGACCAACATTTTTCTCTATAAATAGAGATCATTTCCATTCATTTTCACCACACCAGAAATCTCTTTCTCCCTCTCTAGAATCCGGCCACACACACACACACTTGGCATAAAAATCTCCTTTCAAGTGTTCATCACATTTGCAAGGTGTTCTTGGTGAAATCTTTGAAGATCCAACCTTCTACACACTTTCATTCTCCTAACACTTCAAAGTTAGTAAATACTAGCTTATTACATCTATTATTTATGTTTATATAAGTCTTGCATAATATATATATAATCACCAACAACAACAAGTTTCATAAAATCTCAAGTTTATAAGTCACTAGTTTTGTTTTGAAGTTGTTTTCTTCAAATGTGTTTATAAATATGTAATGTAACATCCGGCACTAAACCAGGTTAGCAACAATGACCTAATCTGTATTTAATAGCCAAATATAATCTAATCAGTGGTCAATAGAAATTAATCAAGTGATTAACAATGGTTATTAGAAAATTCAATTCAATTAGAATAAAATTCATCGGTGCGATGAATCGGGAAATCAATTAATCCGATCAATTTACGTTATGAGGGATTAATTCAACTAAGTACATAATTAAATTATGATTAGTGACACTAATCAAACACTAATACAATTACTTAACATTTATTATGCAAGACTAAAACAATTCATTAAAACAATGCATCCATAAGTATTTATGAAATTACATAAAAAGGGGAAATACAAGAATACATTTCTAAATACTTTTATACAAAAAAAATAAAAATACATGTAAAATACATGTAAGGGCCGGCCTATAGGGCTTGCTTTTTAGTAGTTGATTTTAATATTTTATTATAAAAATCATACTCACTTTAAACACCATCATTTTGTTTAAAAGTGCACCTTTCCTTTTCATCCCATGTCTTCATCATTTGAAAGACACAAAATTTCTTCTATAAATAGAGAGGCATTTCATTCATTTGAATCACACCAAAATATCTCCTTCTCCTCTCTTGAAGCCGGATCCACACACACACACACACTACATACATTTTCCTTCCAAGTGTTCTTCATTTTGTTCAAGTGTTCTTGGTCCAAGCCTTGCAAGGATTTCAACTTCTACTCAAAATCATACTCTAAACACTTCAAAGTAAGTAAATACTAACTTATTTTATCATACATTTATGTTTATATAATTCTTGCATAATATATATAATCACCAAGAACAACAAGTTTCATAAAAACTCAAGTTTATAAATTTCTAGTTTTTATTTTTAAGTTGTTTCTTTAAAAGTGTTTATGAATATATAAACACATCATAAAAGTGTTAATATTATGAAAACAAGTAATATATATGTGTTTTATAACTTGTATACAAGTAGTCTTTGAATAAACAACAAGAATCATAAGTTATTTCAAGTTTATAAACTGCGGATTTTCGGCAGAAAATTTATATCAACTTTGAAAAATCATAACTAATTCATAACTTAACGAAATGAGTTGATTCTTGTCTCAAAAGTTAGATCTATGTCTTAACTATAGATCTGGAATTTTTCATAATTTATTTTGGAGTTTAAGACCTCCAGAAATTATTTGGGAAACCGAAAGTTTGACAGCTCAAAAATGGCCAACATAGAGTTTTTAACGAGCTTTTTCACCGACCTAAACATCTCGAAAAATGGCCGTTCTTGATTCTAAAAATCTTTTGTATATAGTAGTTTAATGTCCTAGAAAACCAAAGTCTAAAACATTTTGGAGTTTGGTCAAAAACAGCCTCAAAGTAAGCCGAAAAACCTCCGAAAAAGCTGGAAAATTATATATATATATATATATATATATATATATATATATATATATATATATATATATATAAACTTGACGTTTTAAGCGGGTTTTATTTATAAACTTGTAATGTTGGGTGATTTAAGACATAAAAATCTATAAATTTATATATTATCATATATTAGATATATTAAGTCATTATTATCATTTAGGGCTCGATTAAACTCACTCGGTGCATCATCCATCCACTTTCGCTAAATAGCATTTTTCGCTCGTTTTTGCCAAAACAAGCTCGGTGAGTCCTCATAGCCCCTATTTTCACACTGTTATGTTTTAGGGTTGAAATACATGCTTCGTTTTTTATATGGACACGAAAACAACTTCATTTCTATTATGTATTACACATGTGGTTCAATCCGCCCTTATATCATGAACCGTTAATTGCATTTATTTGTAAGCGTGAATATATTGTGGATAGATCTATCGGGAGTCATGTCCCCCATTCGGGTTAGTTTGGGTCGGCTAACAGCGGGTGCATATTTATTCAACACATGGTATTATGTATGGGAATACTGCACGGGGCAAACTCATTTAATTAAATTTCGGTTGCATGATGGTTTATATGTAATACATAACATGGAATTTATGATTTTATAAATTCAAACTCATCAGTTGTTGTCCATACAAGTCAGATTTACGTGTAAACCTATGAGCTCACCAACAATTTTGTTGACGTATTTTAGCGTGTATTTTAAGGAAATTAAGGCAAGTTCATCGCATCGGAAGTATTTTCAAGCTTCCGCACTTAAGGAGTCGCATGCATTTTCAAAACCACCGGAGATTTAGTTGCATTATTTTGATTACTTTAATTATGTATTTAAATCTCTGTACCATGTGAACTACTCATCATCATATCAGGCTATGTAAAACATTTCTATATTTTAAAGTTTTATCGATGTATTTTTGAAAACGTCCATATAGTGGTCGTTCGTTATGATTATGGTTATGCTTCTGCGACGTGACGTTTCGTTGCCAACCGGGGTAACGGGGTGTGACAGATTGATATCAAAGCCATAGTTATAGTGAACTAGGTTGCATTAGTACCCTAGACTATAACTGCACATAAGTTTTACTAAATATTTTTAAATATCTTGTAAGTAACTAAAAGAGTATAAATGGACCTTGATAGCAGAAAACATGTCAAACGAAGTTGTAATCATTTTGTCTGACTCGGAAGAGGAGCATACCCCCACCAGCCGATACAACCTGGAGGTGTTTACTGAGGAGGACCCAACTGAGGAGGAAGACCCCTCGGAAGACGAGGAACCCATTGTAGAGTCAGACGAGGAGGAACCCATGGAGAAAGACAAATCCTCTAGCGGATGGGGAGAACCATCCGGAGAGGACCCACCATCCCCAGTGGCCGCCTCTTATATCTCATATCCCCCACCTGTACCATCTCACCACACTGGACCTCGGATGAAGTTCACGGCCCGCAAAAGAGTTTTCACGCCAAGACGGGAGTCTATCCCCGTATCGGCACCAAAAGCAAGTTCACCACCAAGACGACGGCCAAACGCCCGAAGATGGGGCTGGATGCCCGAGACCCTCCAAGAGTGGAGGCGGGAGGAGGGAATCCCCTCTCACTTTGAGATCGGAGGACCATCCTCCGCACCTACCCCATCACTCACCCAAGAACCCGCCGAACAGACCATTCCACTCTTGGTAGCTCGGTCTTCAAGGCACGACCTCCAGATTCGGTTGCTTAACCAAGACAATAGAAAGATGACAACCCATTTAGAACGGGAGGAGTTGCAAAACTCCAACCTATACTGGGCTAACCAGCATGCCCATGCCATCCAACAGGCTGAGCTAGATGAGCTTCGGCAACGATTAGCCGAGAGCGAGGCCCGTAATGAGGAGCTGACACAGCGCCTCAATGCTTTGGAAAAAGGGGAGAGATCCCCGATCACTCCCGCACCTAGTACACCTTCCTATATCTTTGTAATGTTAGAAAATTATTATGTAATAGAGTAGGACTACAAATTTTTGGGTAATAACCCGCCCCATTGTAAGAAAATTATGAATGATTAATGAAAATTGCAAGTTATTTATGAATTTGTGTTTGATGATTATAGAACTGTGCCTTAAGAAAAATGTAAATCTTTAGGACTCAACTTCTTACACTATGCTCTTTTCTTTAAACTTTAAGATAATGCCGCCAAGGAGAGCTATGAATAACGCTGATATCGAACAACTGGTCGCACAACGAGTGGCAGCAGCTATAGCCACCTATGAAACCAACAAAAACAGCACCACAAACGGCGACGGAGGTGTTAGTCGTACCTCGGGAGGATCCGATTCAACTCAGAAGGGGTGTGGAATCAAATAGCTGTAAGCCTCGATACTTCAACGGAACAGAAGGTGTTGTCGGACTAGTTCACTGGTTCGAGAAACTGGAGTCGGTGTTTCGTGTTAGTGGTTGCATCGAGGACGAGAAGGTCAAGTGTTACTGATTTTAAAAATATTTTATAACTAACTAAAAGACTATGCATGGACCTTGATAGCAGAAAACATGTCCCACCAAGAGATAATCATTTTGTCCGACTCAGAAGAGGAGTATACCCCTACCCGCCCATACGACCCGGAAGTATTTTCTGAGGAGGACCCGACGGAGGAGGAAGACCCCTCGGAGGACGAGGATCCGATGGAAGAATCAGACGAATAAGAACCGATGGAAGAGGACAACGCCAGAGTAGATCCACCATCCCTGGTAATCCCCGCCCGCACTCCGTACCACCTAGCGGTGCCATCATTCAAGCCGTACCGTCCCTACCCAAACGGCCCAAAGATGTTGTATACACCCCGAAAGAGGGTGATCACACCGAGGCGGGAGTCTATTCCGCTCCCGACCCCTCAACCAAATCCCCCACCACAGCAACGACGGGCAGACACCTGAAGATGGGGCTGGATGCCTGAGACTCTCCGTGAGTGGAGACAAGAGGAAGGAATCCCTTCCCAGTTCGAGGTCGGAGGACCATCCTCCGCACCGATCCCATCGCTCACCCAGGAGACGGCTGACCAGACCGTACCCCTGCTAGTAGCATGGTCTTCACGACATGACCTCCAAATCCGGTTACTTAAACAGGATATTTTAGAGTTGACTGCCCGTTTGGAGCGGGAGGAGATTCAGAAATCCAATTTGTACTGGGTTAACCAGCACGCACTCAACATCCAACAAGATGTCCTGGATGAGCTTCGGCAGCGACTAGCCGAAAGCGAGGCTTGGAACGAGGAGCTGACTCAGCGCCTCAACGCGTTGGAGAAGGGAGAGACTCCTGATCACTCCCACACTTAGTACCCTTTATCTATCCTTGTAATGTTAGGAAAAATATTATGTAATAGTGTAGGACAAAAATTTTCGGGTAACAACCCGCCCATTCTAAGAAAGTTATGAATGATTAATGAATATTGCAAGTTATTTATGAAATTGTGTTTGATGATTATAGTGTTGTGCATTAAGAAAAATTTAAATCTTTAAGATTCAACTTCTTACACTATGCTCTTTTCTTTAAACTTTAAGATAATGCCGCCGAGAAGAGTCATGAACGCTGCAGAAATCGAGGAATTAGTCGCACAAAGAGTGGCCGCCGCTATAGCCACTTATGAGACCAACCGAAACAGTTCTGCTAATGGAGATAGTGGTGCTAGCCGCACCGCGGGAGGTACTGAAACCCACCCAAAGGGTTGTGGAATTAAGGGGTTTTTATGTTGCAAGCCGTGAAGACCACCCCTTATGGGGCAGTCCTCAGAGTCTAGGTCCCACATCATGCAACACGATATCAATCATAACTAAGATAGAGTAATAAAGTTGCGGAATTATAAATTACAGTACAAAATATTAGGATAAGTTTAGTACAATTTTAGTGCAAGTTACAGTTTTCAAATTAAACTTATAAAGGGCACAAGTCTAATCTAATTCATGTCATCATTCAATCAAGATAAATCTACCCAGACCACCACAATGTCATCTTCCAATCAGTACCAAAAGGGTTTGCTCAGTAGTGGTCTATGAAAAACTTCTGTCTTGATCTTGTAAGACCTACGAACTAGGTCCAGCAGGTGACTTTCTTTTATCTTTTCCTGTAAAAATGTAAATAGCAACTGTAAGCAAGGTTAGTGAGAATATAGATTTTCAGATTACATGCATTATTAAGCGGATCATGGGTCTAGCGTGATATATCTTGACTGCCGCTACAGCCACTCATGATTGAGACATAGTAGTCAAAGAGTAGGATGATGTTCAAGCCACACTCACGCTTAAGTTGTGGAGATCAGCCACATACTGGGCTAGCTACCAGTAAATCAACATGGCGGAACATCAGAGTATCATACCAAGTTCAATAGAACTGGTGAAATAGCATGGTCTAGAACAATAGACCGTCAATGTTAATCATCTTAAGCTGAATCGATATGTCAAAGGATGCGTGCAATAGTGAAAGCATAGTAATCAAGGTCATGATAGCAATAATCTCATAGCGATATCTGAAATAACTGTAAATTCAATGTCATATGAAATGATAAATCAAATAGCTATTATGATCCACAGGGCATCACCGAACCATGGTGTGCACAGGTCACAATCCAACTTATCATATATGAATGTCAAATTAATCTATCATCAACAATATGTCTCAACCGAAATTCTCGCATGTAAAGCTGAATATGTATAACTCACAGGTTCTGGGGTCTTTATCAAGCAGATATAAAATCCACCACCTGAGTTATCCCAGGATTTTATCTTTAAATCTTTGTCAATCTGTTCTTTGTCAATACTTTTTCAATTCTGTGACCCGCTTTCAATATCTTTAGATCTTTAAATTCTTTGTTCAGATTTATCTGAACCTGTCCAGAATAATATCATATCATATCATTAGCTTTTAGCTTTATAAATCATTATTTCGTCTTATTCTGATAACTAATAATTCATCATTCTTTCATTTGTTCATATTCTTTGTTTCATTAAATTCTCAAAAGATCTATATATATATACATATATATATATATATATATATATATATATATATATATATATATATATATATATATATATATATATATATATATATATATATATATATATATATATATATATATATATATGTATGTATGTAATCATGCTGTTTTGTTGATCTTTAATCCTTATTTAAAAATATCAAAATAAATCATCCGGATTCGGATCATCCGGATCTTGGTCCATCCGAAATGGCATTTGAATGCGGACCAATTAACCATCCGGATTCGGACTTGGGACCGAATTGACTAATCCGAAGTCGTGCCATCCGAAACATAAGAACCGAAACTTGAAGCAATCTGAAATAGGTACAAGTGGGATCCGAATTTAGGCATCACATCCGAATTCGGATCTCATATCTTCTTAATTTCCAG
Organism: Centrapalus pauciflorus; assembly: GCA_020465985.1. Taxonomy (NCBI): domain Eukaryota; kingdom Viridiplantae; phylum Streptophyta; class Magnoliopsida; order Asterales; family Asteraceae; genus Centrapalus; species Centrapalus pauciflorus. Next base: position 1,002,838 of record JAANYP010001787.1, read on the forward strand.
AAATGTTCTTGGTGTTCTTACTTGTGTTCATACGGATTTTTACTAAAATCTTTCTAAATTCATTTTTTATTAACATGAAACTTAATATAAAGTTGTATTATCCTTATTGGGTTGATTTTATACTATTTTCCCTATCAATAACATCATAAATTAATCAAAACATCCAAAATCATTTCTTTTTGCCAAGAACACAAATAATAACAAAAATTCATATTTTTAGTTGATTTGGATGATCTAACCATTAATTTTTGTTTCCATCACATTTATATACTTCATTACATGATTATCTATAACAAATTTACACATGCAACATATTAATTTCATGTTTTAATCATAGGTTTCGGTTTTTAACAAAGCCGAACCAATACTCATACTATTTTGAATTTTAATCAAGAAATTACCTTGTATTCTTGTAGATTGTTGTTGTTGAATGATTGTTGTAACTCCTCCTTAAATTAAATCTTCAATTAATTGGACAACTTTGGATTTCTTGGTAATTTTGTGAAGTAGCCGATTGTAGAGAGAGAAAGAAGAGAGAGAGAGAGAGAGATTTTCTTTAAATTGTGATTAAATGAGATTTAACTCCATTATATATATATATATATATATATATATATATATATATATATATATATATATATATATATATATATATATATATATTTGACTTAGTTATATTTGAAATTTTAATCCTTCCACTTTTGTATAATACATCTCTTTTAGTTGATCATCAAAATAATTATAACATTTATGTAATTCAATTAGATAGTTTCATAACTTAATTAAATTATAATTCAAATAATGTAATAATATTACATTATCGGTTCGAAAATCAGATAATTAAGCTTAGATAAAACTAGGTTGTTACAGAATGGGCTCAACCACGCACAAACTTCGTCCCCGAAGTTAGCTATGTTCGAACAGACTGGGATATGTTGATTTCATGACATTTACAGATTCCCAAGACTGATGCAAACCTTTGTGGTGTTTCCACTGGACGAGCACCATCTGTATTTCTTTATTTCTAAGCTTCTTAGTCTTCGAGTCCAGAATACGTTCTGTCTCTTCAACCACTCGAAGCTTCTCATCAATCTGCAAGTTAACATGTGGTATTTTAACTTCTCTTTCATCAGCTAAACTCTTTCTCAGATGACTGACATGGAATACAGGATGTATTCCAGATAAGTCCGCTGGCAGTTCAAGACGATAAGATTGATTTCCTATCTTTTCGAAAATCTTGAACGGACCGATAAATCTCGGAGCTAGCTTGTTTCTCTTTATAAATCGAACCACATTTCTCATTGGGGATACTTTCAGCATCACCCAATCGTTAACCGCAAAGCTGATAGATCTGTGTCGATTGTCATAGTATGACTTCTGCCTGCTTTGAGCTTCAAGTATATTCCTTCTAACTAGGTGAATCTTTTCATGAGTCAACTGTAGAAGGGCAGGTCCTGCTATTGGCGATTCACCTATTTCGCGCCAACAAGTGGGAGTTCTGCATTTTCTTCCGTATAAAGTTTCAAAAGGAGCCATCTTGATCGTAGATTGATAACTGTTATTATATGAGAATTCGACCAAAGGCAAGTGGTCATCCCAGTTACCACCTAGATCAAGAACACAGGCACGAAGCATATCTTCGAGAGTAAGGATAGTACGCTCACTCTGGCCATCTGCATTAGGATGATAAGCAGTACTCATAGAGATCCGAGTACTCATCCCGTCTTGTAGAGCTTGCCAGAATCTAGATGTGAAACGACTATCACGATCAGAGACGATAGACTTTGGCACACCTTGACGAGAAATTACTTCTGTGACAAGAAATTACTTCGTTAATCGGTCCACGACTACCCTGATGGAGTCGTGCTGTCTCTTGGTTTTCGGCAACTTCGTGATGAAGTCCATTGTTATATGCTCTCACTTCCACTCAGGAACTGGCAGTGGTTGCATATCCCCAAAGGGTTTCTGGTGTTCTGCCTTAACCATTTGACATACTCTGCATCTTTCAACATAATGACCGATGTCTTTCTTCATTCTTGGCCACCAGTAATTAGTTTTCAAATCGAAGTACATCTTTGAGCTGCAAGGATGAATAGATAATTTGGACTTGTGAGCTTCGGATAGAAGAGTGTTGCGGATTGAACCATACTTAGGGATCCAGATTCGGTTTCCCTTGAGACAATGAAGTCCCAAATGATTCAGAGTTAGAAATTGTAGTTGCCCTTTAAGATCTTCAGAACAGAGATTCTCTTCTTTCAGTGCTTCAGCTTGAGCAACTCTGATGTCTTCAATAAGATCAGAAGAGAATATAACCAGAGTTAGGGCATAGCAGCAGTTTTCTGGATAAATTTTTCTACTCAAAGCATCCGCGACAACATTCGCTTTGCCGGGATGATATAGGATCTCGCAATCATAGTCCTTGATAAGCTCCAAGGACCGTCGCCGTTTCATATTCAGATCCTTTTGAGTAAGAAGATGTTTGAGACTCTTATGATCTGTATAGAGCTGACACCGAGTCCCATAAAGGTAATGCCGCCAGATTTTCAGTGCAAAGGTAACGGTAGCCAACTCAAGATCATGAGTTGGTGCACTTTTCTCGTAGTCTTTCAATTGCCTTGAAGCGTAGGCAATAACTTTTCCCCTTTGCATGAGGACACATCCTAAGCCAGTACCAGATGCATCGCTATAGACAACGAAATCATCATTACCTTCTGGTAAGGCTAGGATCAGCGCTTGAATAAGCTTCTGTTTCAGAATGTCGAATGCCTCTTGTTGTTTATCGGCCCATACGAAAGGTGTATTCTTTCTTGTTAGCATCGTAAGTGGCACATCAATCTTTGAGAAGTCCTTAATGAATCGCCGATAGTAACCGACCAATCCCAGGAAACTTCTTATTTCGGAGGCATTGCGAGGCGTTTGCCATTTTTGAACGGCCTCGACTTTAGACGGATCAACGGAAATACCTTCGCCAGAAACAACATGGCCAAGGAATTGAATCTATAAAAGCAATAAAGTAGAGTTTCAAGTTTTGTTCAATCAAAGAACGCTTAAGGAATAGCTCAAGACGATATAAACTTATACCTGTCTGAGCCAGAATTCGCACTTAGAAAATTTTGCATAGAGTCTTTCTTTTCTCAGTAACTCTAGCAATTGCCGCAAATGAATAGCATGATCAGCCTCCGTTTTGGAGTAAATCAGAATATCGTCTATGTATACGATAACTGACTTATCCAGCATCGGTCTGCACACGCGATTCATGAGGTCCATGAACGCCGCTGGTGCATTTGTTAAGCCGAACGGCATCACGAGAAATTCGTAATGACCGTATCTTGTTCGGAAGGCTGTCTTTGGAACATCCTCATCTTTAACTTTCAACTGATGATACCCAGAAAAGAAGATCTATTTTCGAGAAGTAGCTGGCTCCTTGTAGCTGATCAAACAGATCATCGATCCTGGGTAGAGGATATTTATTCTTTATAGTAACTTTGTTCAACTCGCGGTAGTCGATGCACATACAGAAAGTTCTGTCTTTCTTTTTGACAAATAAGACAGGTGCACCCCACGGAGATGAACTCGGTCGGATAAACCCCTTTTCCAACAGCTCTTGCAACTGCTTTGACATTTCCTGCATTTCTGCAGGTGCAAGTCTGTAAGGAGCTTTTGCAATGGGAGCCGCACCAGGAACTAAGTCAATGCCGAATTCGACTTGACGTTCTGGTGGCACTCCAGAAATATCATCGGGAAAGACGTCTGGAAACTCAAAGACGATAGGAATGTCAGCTAGGGTTTTCTTTTCAGAGTTAGATTCAGAAGAGACGTAGCACAAATAAGATTCGTGACCCTTAGACAAACATTTGTGAGCTTTCTCTACAGAAATGAAGCAGTGAGCACCTTTTCTTTTCTCTCCTTTGATCTCCAATACTTGGCCGTCTGAGGACTTGATTCTGATGATCCGACGGTTGCATACGATCGTTGCTTCGTTGTTCGTTAGCCAGTCCATGCCGATGATAACGTCAAACTCTTTTAGCGGAAACAGTATAAGATCGAGGTTGAATACAATATTATTTACGAGCAGGGTGTAGTTTCGGTAGACAGAATCAGCCATAACGTAGTTGTTACTGGCTGTCTCGATATCAATTACAATAGGAAGCTTTGACGGGGATTTAGATAATCTTGATGCAAAAGAAGTCGATATAAAGGAACGACTAGCGCCAGAATCAAATAGTACGCGAGCAGGTATCGTATTTAACAGATTCGTACCGGTAACTACGTCAGGTGTTTCTCTCGCTTCTTCTGCTGTTATCTGAAATGCACGTGTCATTGCTGTCGGAGTTGCAGCAGAACTCTTTACTGTAGAACCTCCCGCTGATGATTGCGACTGAAATCGTTGCCCGCTGCGACACTGATACATGAAGTGTCCTCTTTTCCCGCATTTTGCACATCCGCGTCCTTGCTGTGGGCACTCTTCACTGCTGTGACCAATTCGGTTACACGCAAAACAAGTAACATCATCTGGGTTACACAGCCCCATGTGTGAATTTCTGCATCGCTTGCAGAATCGTGGCTCGTTCGTTAGTGAATAGGCTTGGGCTTTCGGCTGTGAACTATACTGATGTGGCTGTTGAGACTGGGATTTGTTCGTCTTGAAGAATCTACCGAATCTTTGCTTCTTCGGAGGAGAAGGACATGTCGAGTTAGTAGACGGAGCATAAAGCTGATCGCCGTACTCTAAATACCCTCGCTCGATATGTCTAGCTGCTTCTACCATTTCAAAGTAACTCTTGTATTTTATTGCGCTCATCGGATGTCAATATCTTGGGTTGAGTCCTACACGGAATCTATTCATCTTTCTCTCCTCGGTAGCTACTTGATACGAAGAGTAGTCGCACAATCGTGAGAATTCATGCTCGTATTCATCAACAGTCTTTGTTCCTTGAGTCAGCTGCATCAGTTGTACTTCCATCTTGTCTCGCTGGTCGACTGGACAGTACTTTGCGTTAAACATATCGAGAAACTGATTGTCACATCCTTGCTTTAATCACGCTTGCTTATCCCAGGAATAATAATAATTGCATAAAGCTAAATAAAATATTACAATAAGTCTTGCACTACCCGTGCTTCAAGGTTACAGTACTAAGTTGCTAAAAACATCACAACATAAATAAAAGCAGCTACCCAGAACCCAAGGCATCATAAAGCTATACCACAAGCTGAAAGTGAGCTAAGTCCTCTGGGTTGATCAGATAATAGACCTAAGCAGAGGTCCAGCTTGCTCTTTACCTTTTCCTGTAAAAATTGTGAGTAGCAACTGTAAGCTAAAGCTTAGTGAGTAAACAGATATTCATGAATGCATGTAAAATATGAGGCAAAAGTGCCTATAAAGGCTTGTTATGCTTGCTTGCTTGCTTAATACCCAGAAAGAATGCTTGCACAATTGAGACATTTCACGCAGAAAGGAGATGCCACCACTAGGGTTTACCGCTGACAGATGATCAATCTGTGATGCGGGGCTAGCTACCCGCATAATGCTTAGGGATAGTGGTGAGCATCAGAATTGCTTGCTTGCTAAATATAATGCTTATGAGATGCACAAAGAAACGCTAAAACAATGCTTACTGTATAGTATGTAGAACAATAAACAGATAGCAGATAAATATGCATATTAATAGATCAAATGTAAGATCCGGCTAAGTTGGGCATCACCTGTACCACAGTATTCGCCTTCACTCACAAAAGTCTATTGAATTCCAAAGAAGTCATATAGAAGCAACTTATGTCTCAATTTCATATAAAACACGTAAACAAGAATAACTGTTACTCACAGTACTGAAAATGCTTTGAAATACTCTGAAATGCTTGCTCGGGCATATTTACGCTTTATATTCCTTTATAATGCTTGCACTTGCTTATCTAGACTTTAATATATTCTTGCACTGACTTTGACTCGCAACTGGGCTAAACAGCTTATGTATAATATCTGAAGTTTAATATTACAGAACATGTGCTAAATTATTAATGCTAGCTCAATATTCCAACATCTATAAGCCATAACTTCTAGCTAAATATTTTGCTAAATATTTTGTTAATTTATGCGTTGCCTATGCGTTTTATTCAATATATTTGAATTTAAGGAGTGAGATTCGAATTTAAATACTAAATTCGAATACATACTAATCTTGAAACCATCAAAGTCGAATCATGTGGATTAAATTCGAACATCTATGTACAAATTCGAACATGTATTAAATTCTAGAACTAAATTCGAAGATTTAGAAGCAAATATAGTATTAAATTCGAATGAGAAGCTAAATTCGAAGCTTTGTTCGAATTTGATGCCTAAAGTGGAATCCTTCATCTCGAGTTTAATGCCAAACTCGAACACCCATTCGATTTTATGGCTAAAATCGAATTCTTGGTTCAATTTTGGTTAAATTCGAGTTTGTTCTTGACATCTCGAATTTGTTCATAAGTTTCAGCTTTAAAACATGCATTTCTTACACAAAAATCACGAATATGCTAAGTATTAAGCCTAGTTCTCAATTCTACTATATATACTCTACCAAACTCAAGTTAATACTTCATCAAAATAGCTTAAAATCGCATGAAAATGATAGATTCGAATTTTACTTCAAAACCGAAAAATGCAGAAAACAAAAAGAACGATTCTTACCTCAAAACCGTATCAAATCACGCATGCAGTAGCAGATTCGGATAGTACACTTCGAGATCTTTCCGATGACTTATAGAACTCGAGATTTGGCCGGTCGGTTTGGGAGAAAAGTTAGAGAGAAGATCGGGTTCTAGAGAGAGGAGCTCTGGAATGCTAGTTGCATTTGCAAGAAATGAGGATATAGGCTCTCAGCTCCTATTTATACCAAAACTTGAAATTACATCATTTTACGCAAAATGCTCAAAATACTTAAAAATAAAAATACGAAATAAAAAGCAAGGTGTTATACTGATCCCATTCCAAAGTCTGAATCACCTCCTCTCCATAGATACTCCTCTGAGTCATCCACCAAGCACAAGCAGCACCGACGAACAAAGCGTATGAATAACTTACTTTCTTGGAGTCCAAGCAATCAGAAATCCTGAAGATTTCTTCACTGTGACTAATCCAATCCATCGCCTGAATTGGATTAACTGTACCCTCAAAGTTCAGGGCACTGCTAGCTTTGAAATCTTTGAACTTACAGCCTTTCGACTGTTCAATTTGGGTCTCAGAGTTCGAGTTATCAGAATCAGATTCATTATTCTGGACTTGTTTATCTTTTCTCTTAATCTTTTTATCAGCACGTCTTTTTGCTTCGGCCTCATCTCTAGCCTGAAGCTGTTCTTGCATATACTTATTTTGTTGTTCAGAGTGTTTGGCTAATAGTTGTTGCATCATTTCGAACATTTGTTGTGGGGTCATGTTGTTTGTATGTCACCTGATCCTGATCCTGACATCTTAATCTGAAAATTAATATCATTTAACTATCAGTTTATAGACTTAGATCTATGTACCCTCTTTCCCATCCTAACAGTCTGTACATCCTATCTCAGTTCAAACCACCTAAATGATTGATACATATATATTGCTTCAGTTTGAGACAAAGTATACTCACGTAATACTTGATTCACTCAAACTATGGGCTCTGATACCATCCCGTGAAGACCACCCCTTGTGAGGCAGTCCTCAGAGTCTAGGTCCCACATCATGCAACACGATATCAATCATAACTAAGATAGAGTAATAAAGTTGCGGAATTATAAATTACAGTACAAAATATTAGGATAAGTTTAGTACAATTTTAGTGCAAGTTACAATTTTCAAATTAAACTTATAAAGGGCACAAGTCTAATATAATTCATGTCATCATACAATCAAGATAAATCTACCCAGACCACCACAATGTCATCTTCCAATCAGTACCAAAAGGGTTTGCTGAGTAGAGGTCTATGAAAAACTTCTGTCTTGATCTTGTAAGACCTACGAACTAGGTCCAGCAGGTGACTTTCCTTTATCTTTTCCTGTAAAAATGTAAATAGCAACTGTAAGCAAGGTTAGTGAGAATATAGATTTTCAGATTACATGCATTATTAAGCGGATCATGGGTCTAGCGTGATATATCTTGACTGCCGCTACAGCCACTCATGATTGAGACATAGTAGTCATAGAGTCGGATGATGTTCAAGCCACGCTTACGCTTAAATTGTGGAGATCAGCCACATACTGGCTAGCTACCAGTAAATCAACATGGCGGAACATCAGAGTATCATACCAAGTTCAATAGAACTGGTGAAATAGCATGGTCTAGAACAATAGACCGTCAATGCTAATCATCTTAAGCTGAATCGATATGTCAAAGGATGCGTGCAACAGTGAAAGCATAGTAATCAAGGTCATGATAGCAATAATCTCATAGCGATATCTGAAATAACTGTAAATTCAATGTCATATGAAATGATAAATCAAATAGCTATCATGATCCACAGGGCATCACCGAACCATGGTGTGCACAGGTCACAATCCAACTGATCATATATGAATGTCAAATTAATCTATCATCAACAATATGTCTCAACCGGAAATCTCGCATGTAAAGCTGAATATCTATAACTCACAGGTTCTGGGTCTTTATCAAGCAGATATAAAATCCACCACCTGAGTTATCCCAGAATTTTATCTTTAAATCTTTGTCAATCTGTTCTTTGTCAATACTTTTTCAATTCTGTGACCCGCTTTCAATATCTTTAGATCTTTAAATTCTTTGTTCAGATTTATCTGAACCTGTCCAGAATAATATCACATCATATCATTAGCTTTTAGCTTTATAAATCATTATTTCGTCTGATTCTGATAACTAATAATTCATCATTCTTTCATTTGTTCATATTCTTTGTTTCATTAAATTCTCAAAAGATCTATATATATATCAATATATATATATATATATATATATATATATATATATATATATATATATATATATATATATATATATATATATATATATATATATATAATCATGTTGTTTTGTTGATCTTTAATCCTTATTTAAAAATATCAAAATAAATCATCCGGATTCGGATCATCCGGATTGGGTGATTCAGATCTTGGTCCATCCGAAATGGCATTTGAATTCTGACCAATTAACCATCCGGATTCGGACTTGGGACCGAATTGACTAATCCGAAGTCGTGGCATCCGAAACATAAGAACCGAAACTTGAAGCAATCTGAAATAGGTACAAGTGGGATCCGAATTCGGGTTCAATCCGAATTCGGATCTCATATCTTCTTAATTTCCAGAAATGTTCTTGGTGTTCTTACTTGTGTTCATACGGATTTTTACTAAAATCTTTCTAAATTCATTTTTTATTAACATGCAACTTAATATAAAGTTGTATTATCGTTATTGGGTTGATTTCATACTATTTTCCCTATCAATAACATCATAAATTAATCAAAACATCCAAAACCATTTCTTTTTGTCAAGAACACAAATAATAACAAAAATTCATATTTTTACTTGATTTGGATGATCTAACCATTAATTTTTGTTTCCATCACATTTATATACTTCATTACATGATTATCTATAAAAAATTTACACATGCAACATATTAATTCCATGTTTTAATCATAGGTTTCAGTTTTTAACAAAGCCGAACCAATACTCATACTATTTTGAATTTTAATCAAGAAATTTCCTTGTATTCTTGTAGATTGTTGTTGTTGAATGATTGTTGTAACTCCTTCTTAGATTAAATCTTCAATTAATTGAACAACTTTGGATTTCTTGGCAATTTTGTGAAGTAGCCGATTGTAGAGAGAGAAAGAAGAAAGAGAGAGAGAGAGATTTTCTTTAAATTGTGATTAAATGACATTTAACTCCATTGTTTAAGTGTATATATATCACATCCTTGCTTTAAAACATGCTTGCTTATCCCAGGAATAATAATAAATGCATAAAGCTAAATAAAACATTACAATAAGTCTTGCACTACACGTGCTACAAGGTTACAGTATTAAGTTGCTAAAAACATCACTATTAAAATAAAGGCAGCTACCCAGAACCCAAGGCATCATAAAGCTATACCACAAGCTGAAAGTGAGCTAAGTCCTCTGGGCAGATCAGATAATAGACCTAAGCAGAAGGTCCAGCTTGTTCTTTACCTTTTCCTGTAAAAAAATTGTGAATAGCAACTGTAAGCTAATGCTTAGTGAGTAAACAGATATTCATGAATGCATGTAAAATATGAGGCGAAAGTGCCTAAAAAGGCTGTTATGCTTGCTTGCTTGCTTGCTTGCTCATTTGCTTAATACCCAGAAAGAACGCTGCACAATTGAGACATTTCACGCAGAACGGAGATGCCACCACTATGGGTTTATCGCTGACAGATGATCAATCTGTGATGCGGGGCTAGCTACCCGCATAATGCTCAAGGGATAGTGGTGAACATCAGAATTGCTTGCTCGCTAAATATAATGCTTATGAGATGCACAAAGAAACGCTAACACAAAGTTTGCTGTATAGTATGCAGAACAATAAGCATATAGCAGATAATTATGCATATTAATAGATCAAATGTAAGATCCGGCTAAGCTGGGCATCACCTGTACCACAGTGTTCGCCTTCACTCACAAAAGTCTATTGAATTCCAAAGAAATCATATAGAAGCAAATTTATGTCTCAATTTCATATAAAACATGTAAACAAGAATAACTGTTACTCACAGTACTGAAAATGCTCTGAAATACTCTAAATGTTTGCTCTGGTTAATTACACTTTATATTGCTTTATAATGCTTGCACTTGCTTATCTAGACTTTAATATTTTCTGGCACCGGCTTTGACTCGTAAACGAGCTAAACTGCTTATGCTTAATATCTGTGGTGCTGTATAATATCTGTAATTTAATATTTTCAGAACATATGCTAAATTAATACTCCTAGCTCAATATTCCAACATCTATAAGCCATAACTTCTAGCTAATTATTTTGCTAATTTATGCGTTGCTCATTAATTTTATCAACTAAACTCAAATTTAATGAACAGATTCGAGCACATTAGACAGATTCGAAGGCAGACTCGAAATTAGGGATTAGATTCGAACCTCATTCGAATCTGAAGTTAGATTCGAAGGCAATCTCGAGTATGGGGTTAAACTCGAAGGCCATCTCGAATCTGGTGGTTAGATTCGAATCTATGATTCGAATCTAGCCCTATTCGAGCCTGTTCTATCTATTTTCGAGTCTGTTCTACGTATTCTCGAGTTTGTTCATAAGCTACAGCTTTACACATGCATTTTCAAGCCTAAAATCACAAATAAACTAAGCAACAAGCCTCGGTTTGATTATATTATACATAATCTACCATATTTTAGCTAAAACTCATACAAAATCAGCTTTAAATCGCCTAGAATGATAAACTCGAATTCGTAGCTTCAAAAACCGAAAGTGCAGAAAACGAAAATGACAAATTTTACCTCAAATCCGTATCAAATCACGCCTGCAATGATAGATTTGGATAGTACGCTTCGAGATCTTTCCAATGACGTATAGAACTCGAGATTTGGCCGGTCGGTTTGGCAGAAAAGTTAGAGAGATGTTCGGTTTCTAGAGAGAGGAGCTCTGGGAGGGAAAATGGCTTGCCAGAAATGAGAAAATGAACTCTCGGCTCCTATTTATACCAAACCTCGAAATTACATCATTTTACGCAAATTGCTCAAAATTACTTAAAATAAAAGTACAAATAAAAGGCAAGGTGTTATAGTATGAGCCCACCACGCTTGCACTTCGTCCTCGAAGTACCTAAGGCTCAAACAGATGCGGATATCGAACTCTCATGTCTTCCTCAGATTCCCAGGTCTGAGAAATTCCGTGAGAAGTCCTCCACTGCACCAACACCATTGCTACTTCTCTATTTCTCAGCTTCTTCATCTTTGTTTCTAGAATAACTTCAGGCTCGTCACATTGCAGTTTCTCGTTGATCTTATAAGTTAGATGATCGGCCCACTTTTCTCTGTCATCTTCTTTGCACTTCCTTAGTTGCGAAACGTGAAACACGGGGTGTATATTGGACAGTTCGCTTGGCAAGTCCAACAGATAAGATTAAGTTCCAACACGCTAGGTGATCTTGAAAGGACCAACGAATCGTGGTGCTAACTTGCCACGCTTGCCGAATCTGAACACACCTTTCATCGGCGAGACTTTTAATACAACATAGTCGTCCTTCTGGAATTCTAAAGGTTTATGGCGTCGGTCGTGATACGATTTCTGTCGAGATTGAGCAGTTTCTAAGCGTTGGCGAATAATTCTGATCTTTTCATTAGTCTGCTGAAGTAGCTCGGGACCGGCGATTGGTGCTTCACCGGATTCATGCCAACACGTAGGAGTTCGGCACTTGCGTCCGTATAAGGCTTCGAAAGGTGGGGCTTTGATGGATGAGTGGTAACTATTGTTATAAGAAAATTCAGCTAGCGGCAAGTGGTCATCCCAACTACCACTAAACTCAAGAACACATGCCCGCAGCATGTCTTCGAGTGTAAGAATTGTGCGCTCGCTTTGGCCATTAGGCTGTGGATGATATGCCGTACTCATTCTGATCTTGGAGCCTAAACCATCTTGCAGTGCACTCCAGAACCTTGAAGTGAACCGGCTGTCGCGGTCGGAAACAATTGACAGAGGCACACCATGTCGAGTAACAATCTCGTCTATATAAATCTTAGCCAGCTTCTCTAGTGAGTAATTCTCGCGAATCGGAATGAAGTGCGCAACTTTGGTTAAACGATCCACGATCACCCATATTGCGTCGTGCTGTCTTCGCGTAGTCGGAAGCTTCGTCACAAAGTCCATCGTTATGTGATCGAACTTCCACTCGGGAATCGGTAGAGGCTGTAGACTGCCATAAGGCTGCTGATGCTCCGCTTTGACCAATCGGCAAGTAACACAATTATCGACATATTGGCCTACGTCTCTTTTCATACCGGGCCACCAATACTCGGCTTTTAGATCGTTGTACATCTTGGTGCTGCCAGGATGTACCGAGAAGTTAGAACAGTGGGCTTCCGAAAGAATATTCTGTCGAACATCACCAAATTTGGGAACCCAGACACGATTTTTGTAAAGCTTTAAGCCACGAGGGCTATCGGTTAAGAACTGAAGTTGCCCTTTCATGTCCTCAGAGTTGAGGTTTTCCCCTTTTAGGGCTTCGGCTTGAGCAACGAGAATTTCATCGATCAAAGTTGATGAAAACGAAGTATGAGTCAAGGTATAGAGACATTTAGCAGAGTAGGATTTACGACTCAATGCGTCGGCCACCACATTCGCTTTGCCTGGGTGATACAGAATATCACAGTCATAGTCTTTGATGAGTTCCGTGGAGCGTCGCTGGCGCATGTTGAGCTCCTTCTGGCTGAAAATATACTTAAGGCTCTTGTGATCCGTATACAGTTGACATTTGGTGCCGTAGAGGTAATGACGCCATGTTTTCAATGCAAAAGTCACAGCAGCAAGTTCAAGGTCATGAGTCGGATGACTCTTTTCATGATCCTTAAGCTGGCGAGAAGCATATGATATGACTCTGCCTCTTTGCATCAAAACACACCCAAGCCCTTGATATGAAGCATCGCTGAAGACTACAAAGTCTTCATTACCTTCGGGTAAGGCCAGAATAGGCGCTTCGGTGAGTTTCTGTTTTAAAGTTCGAAATGCATTCTCTTGAGCTTCTTCCCAAATAAAGGGAACATTCTTGCGAGTAAGAGATGTAAGAGGCATGGCTAGTTTTGAGAAGTCCTTAATGAATCGACGGTAGTAACCCGCCAATCCCAAGAAACTTCGGATCTCGGTAGCTGATTTGGGAGCTTCCCAATTTTGAATGGCTTCTATCTTAGAAGGATCCACAGAGATTCCTTCACCAGATATCACATGACCAAGGAATTGTATCTGTCGCAACCAAAATTCGCATTTAGAGAACTTGGCGTAAAGTCGCTCATTGCGCAGCAACTCTAGCAGCTCTCTAAGATGCACAGCATGCTCAGCTTCAGTTTTTGAGTAGATGAGAATATCGTCTATAAAGACGATAACAGACTTATCGAGCATTGGTCTACAAACGCGGTTCATTAGATCCATGAACGCCGCAGGAGCGTTTGTAAGGCCAAAGGGCATAACAAGAAACTCGTAATGCCCATATCTGGTACGGAAAGCCGTTTTAGGGACGTCTCCTTCATGAACTTTGAGCTGATGATACCCTGATCTAAGATCGATCTTTGAGAAGTAGCTGGCTCCCTGAAGCTGGTCGAAAAGATCGTCTATTCTGGGCAACGGATATTTGTTCTTTATTGTTACCTTGTTCAACTCCCTATAATCAATGCACATCCGGAGAGTCCCATCTTTCTTCTTAACGAATAAAACAGGAGCTCCCCAGGGAGATGAACTTGGTCGTATGAGTCCCTTATCTAGCAATTCTTGCAATTGCTTCATCATTTCTTGCATCTCTGCAGGTGCAAGTCTATAAGGGGCTCGAGCAATCGGTGCCGCGTCGGGCACTAAATCAATTCTGAACTCCACCTGACGGTCTGGCGGGAGTCCAGAGATGTCCTCGGGAAAGACATCGGGAAACTCGGAGGCTATCGGAACCTCGGCTAATGCTTTCTTTTCAGACTTAGCATCTATCGCATATGCTAAGTATGACACACAACCCTTAGCTATATGTTTCCTAGCTTTGACTACAGAAATTAAGCATATTTCATCTGTCTTTCTGTCACCGTAGATGCAAATATTGCGGCCATCCGGAGTAGTGAGCTTTATCAACTTCTTCTTGCAGACAATGCTGGCGTCATGATGATCAAGTCAATCCATACCCACGATGACGTCGAATTCATGAAAGTCCATCGGGATAACGTCCACTTGGAATGTGCAGTTGTCGAGCAAAATGATGCAGTCACGGTAAATTTTATCGGTAGACACACTTACATTACTAGCCGTTTCAATATCAAAGATAACAGGTAGAGTAGACGGTGCAATTCCAAGTTTAGATGCAAATGAATTTGATATGAAGGAACGGTTGGCTCCTGAATCAAAAATAACTCTAGCAGGTACAGAGTTAACGAGAAACATACCAGATACCACATCTGGTATTTCCTTTGCTTGCTCAGCCGTGATTTGGAATGCACGATTCTGACTCCGAGCTGGCTCGTTACGGCGACTAGAACCTCCTCGCGATGTGCTATGCCGGGCCGGTTGATTTTGTCTTTGCTGTTGATGTTGATGTTGATGCTGAGGTCGGTCTTGCTGTTGCTGCAATCGCGGATGATGCTCTGCACTCGGGTAAATCATGCTGAACGGATGCGTACATGCATCCTCATTATGTCCAGGGCGTAAACAGTTGTTGCAAACTTTAACTTTGTTAGGACATTCCTCACTGCTATGTCCTATTTCATTGCACACGTAGCACCTCACATCATTGGGGTTACAACGCCCAATGTGTGACTTCTGGCAGCGGCGACACTGCCTCGGCTCAGAATGTACCGCATAAGATCGAGTTTGCTGTGCCGGAGGCGAGCTGAACTGTCGGTACTGAGACTGCTGTGGCTGAGAATATCTGGATGAAGATCCAGAATAGCTTCCGGTGCGCGATTTCTTTGGCGGTGATGGACATGTCGGGTTAACAGAGGAAGTAGGAACTCCTCCAGCTCGAATAAAATCCTGCTCGAGAATTCGAGCAGCTTCAACACAGTCAGCATAGTTGGTATATCCCCGGTGCTTCAAGAACTTCTGATATTCAGGATGCAGACCCATCAGAAAACGGTCGATCTTTCGCTCTTCAGTAGCGACTTGATAGTCAGATAGCAAGCTTAGTCGGGTAAATTCTATCTCATACTCAGTCACCGATTTGGTTCCCTGAGTAAGAGACATCAGTTTCTCTTCCAAACGCTTCTTTTCATCAGCTGGGCAGTACTGACGAAAGAAAATAACCTTAAATTCATCCCAAGATAGGGACTGAATCCAGTTGGCTCCGTGCATGTTTTCCTGAGACCTCCACCACATAACTGCGCCACCTTCGAACAGTGTAGTAGCGAAGCTGACCTTGGATTCTTCAGCACAGTTACTAATGAGAAAAATCCGCTCAATGCCAGTGATCCACTCAAGCGCTTCGATCGAATTTGCAGCACCCTTAAAAGGTTGAGCTCCGCAAGCCTTAAAGTAACGGAAGTTGCAGCCCTTAGGAGGGACTACAGGAGCTTCCTCCTCGTCAGTGTCATCGTTGTGGCGTCCAGTGTCATCGTGTTGCTTTTTCCTACGTTCTTCTCTACGCTTAGTTTCGGCTTCATCACGAGCACGAAACTGATCTTGCAAGAACTTAGCTTGACGCTCATTATTCTCGTTAAGCATTGTTTGCATTATTTGCATGATCTGTTCAGGAGTGAGTCCACCTCCAGCTCCTTCACCAGATCCAGACATGTTCTGAAATTATATAAATAATACTTGCATAAGAATAGGCATAACTCCTATTCTACCCCATTTCCCAATTCCTAAAGCATAGTCAAAGCCTATCTCAGGTCAAGTTAAAGCCTAGATATTCGAAGCTAATATCTTTGCTTAAAAGTTTGAGTCCAAGTGTTATTGCTAACACTTGAATCCCTCAAACCAATGCTCTGATACCATCCTATCACATCCTTGCTTTAAAACATGCTTGCTTATCCCAGGAATAATAATAAATGCATAAAGCTAAATAAAACATTACAATAAGTCTTGCACTACACGTGCTACAAGGTTACAGTATTAAGTTGCTAAAAACATCACTATTAAAATAAAAGCAGCTACCCAGAACCCAAGGCATCATAAAGCTATACCACAAGCTGAAAGTGAGCTAAGTCCTCTGGGCAGATCAGATAATAGACCTAAGCAGAAGGTCCAGCTTGTTCTTTACCTTTTCCTGTAAAAATTGTGAATAGCAACTGTAAGCTAATGCTTAGTGAGTAAACAGATATTCATGAATGCATGTAAAATATGAGGCGAAAGTGCCTAAAAAGGCTGTTATGCTTGCTTGCTTGCTTGCTTGCTCATTTGCTTAATACCCAGAAAGAACGCTGCACAATTGAGACATTTCACGCAGAACGAAGATGCCACCACTATGGGTTTACCGCTGACAGATGATCAATCTGTGATGCGGGGCTAGCTACCCGCATAATGCTCAAGGGATAGTGGTGAACATCAGAATTGCTTGCTCGCTAAATATAATGCTTATGAGATGCACAAAGAAACGCTAAGACAAAGTTTGCTGTATAGTATGCAGAACAATAAACAGATAGCAGATAATTATGCATATTAATAGATCAAATGTAAGATCCGGCAAAGCTGGGCATCACCTGTACCACAGTGTTCGCCTTCACTCACAAAAGTCTATTGAATTCCAAAGAAATCATATAGAAGCAAATTTATGTCTCAATTTCATATAAAACATGTAAACAAGAATAACTGTTACTCACAGTACTGAAAATGCTCTGAAATACTCTGAATGTTTGCTCTGGTTAATTACACTTTATATTGCTTTATAATGCTTGCACTTGCTTATCTAGACTTTAATATTTTCTGGCACCGGCTTTGACTCGTAAACGAGCTAAACTGCTTATGCTTAATATCTGTGGTGCGGTATAATATCTGTAATTTAATATTTTCAGAACATATGCTAAATTAATACTGCTAGCTCAATATTCCAACATCTATAAGCCATAACTTCTAGCTAATTATTTTGCTATTTATTTTGCTAATTTATGCGTTGCTCATTAATTTTATCAACTAAACTCAAATTTAATGAACAGATTCGAGCACATTAGACAGATTCGAAGGCAGACTCGAAATTAGGGATTAGATTCGAACCTCATTCGAATCTGAAGTTAGATTCGAAGGCAATCTTGAATATGGGGTTAAACTCGAAGGCCATCTCGAATCTGGTGGTTAGATTCGAATCTATGATTCGAATCTTGCCCTATTCGAGCCTGTTCTATCTATTTTCGAGTCTGTTCTACGTATTCTCGAGTTTGTTCATAAGCTACAGCTTTACACATGCATTTTCAAGCCTAATATCACAAATAAACTAAGCAACAAGCCTCGGTTTGATTATATTATACATAATCTACCATATTTTAGCTAAAACTCATACAAAATCAGCTTTAAATCACCTAGAATGATAAACTCGAATTCGTAGCTTCAAAAACCGAAAGTGCAGAAAACGAAAATGACAAATTTTACCTCAAATCCGTATCAAATCACGCCTGCAATGACAGATTTGGATAGTACGCTTCGAGATCTTTCCAATGACGTATAGAACTCGAGATTTGGCCGGTCGGTTTGGCAGAAAAGTTAGAGAGATGTTCGGTTTCTAGAGAGAGGAGCTCTGGGAGGGAAAATGGCTTGCAAGAAATGAGGAAAATGAACTCTCGGCTCCTATTTATACCAAAACTCGAAATTACATCATTTTACGCAAATCGCTCAAAATTACTAAAAATAAAAATGCAAATAAAAAGTAAGGTGTTATAATATATATGTATATAATATATATATTTGACTTAATTATATTTGAAATTTTAATCCCTCCACTTTTGTATAATACATCTCTTTTAGTTGATCATCAAAATAATTATAACATTTATATAATTTAATTAGATAGTTTCATAACTTAATTAAATTCTAATTCAAATAATGTAATAATATTACATTAACGGTTCGAAAATTAGATAATTAAGTTTAGATAAAACTAGGTTGTTACACAAGCCCCGATACTTCAATTGAACTGAAGGAGCCATTGGATTAGTACGATGGTTCGAAAAGTTGGAGTCTGTCTTCCGTGTTAGCGGATGTATTGAAGGAGACAAGGTGAAATTCGCCACCCACACTCTGCAGGATAGCGCCTTGACATGGTGGAACTCGTATACCCAGTCTGTGGGGATCGATGCAGCTTACCAACTCGCCTGGACCGAGTTAAAACAAATGACGACCGATGAGTATTGCCCAAGAAATGAACTACAGAAGATGGAGTCAGAGTTTTGGAAGCTGGCTATGAAAGGGACGGATGTAGCTGGGTACACCAACCGATTCCACGAACTAAGTATTCTGTGCCCACAGATGTGAAGACCACCCCTTGCGGGGCGGTTCTCACCAGTCTAGGTCCCACATCATGCAATACGATATCAATCAAACTAAGATAGAGTAATTAATTGCGGAATATTAAATTACAGTACAAACATATTAAGCTTTAAATTTAATACAAATTAAGTTTTTAAATTAAACTTATAAAGGACACAAGTCTAATCTAAATCAGGTCATCATATAATCAAGATAAATCTACCCAGAACACCAAATTATCATCCTCCAATTAGTACCAAAATGGGTCAGCTGAGTAGAGGTCTATGAGAACTCCTGTCTTGATCTTGTAAGACCTAAGTACTAGGTCCGGCAGGTGACTTTCCTTTGTCTTTTCCTGTAAAAAAAAATATTAATGTAGCAACCGTAAGCAATGCTTAGTGAGTAAATAGATTTTTAAATTAACATGCATGTCAAGCGGATCATCAGTCTAGGGTGATATGTCTTGGCTGCCGCTACAGCCCTCGTGATTGAGACATAGAAGTCATAGAGTCGGATGATGCTCAGGCCACGCTCATGCTTAAATCGTGGGGATCAGCCACATACTGGGCTAGCTACCAGTAAATCAACGTGGCGGAACATCGGAGGTCATTACCAAGTTCAATAGAACTGGTGAAAAAGCCAGGTCTAGAACAATAGACCAATCAGGGCTAATCAAGCTGAATCAATATGTCAAGTATATGCAATGATGAAGCATACGTAATCAAGTCAAAATAGCAGTAATCTTAAAGCAATATCTGAAATGAACAGTAAAATCAATATCATATGAAATGATAAGTCAAATAGCTATCATGATCCACTGGGCAACACCCAACCATGGTGTGCACAGGTCACAATCCAGATGATAATATGAATGTCAATTTAATCTAGCATCAACAATATGTCTCAACCGGATATTCAAGCATGTTAAATCTGAATATCTATAACTCACAGTGTGGGGTCTTTATCAAACAGATGTAAAATCTGTCACCTGAATTATCTCAGGATTTTATCTTTGTCAGTCTGTTCTCTGTCAAATCAAGTCTTTGACCCGCTTTAAATCTTTATATCTTTGTATCTATGTTCAGAATTTCACTGAACCTGTCCAGAATTATTATATTATATCATGTCATGTCATGTTAATCTTGTCATCTTTTATCTTTAAAATTTTTATTTTATCTGATTCTGATAACTTGTTCATTCATAAATCATTCTTTCAATTAAATTTATTGTTTCATTAATTCTCAAGGGTCTATATATATATATATATATATATATATATATATATATATATATATATATATATATATATATATATATATATATATATATATATATATATATATATACACTCAATTTGAAGGTTAAAGTAGGATATGGGGTTAAAATCAAAGTCAAGAATTAAATTTGATTTATATATATTAAATTCTAGCATGTATGCTATTTAAAACATATTAAAGTCGAATGTCAGATGCTAAAGTCGAATGTCAGATGCTAAAATCGAAACCCACTTCGAATTTGGGAAATAAGTTCGAACATATATGCATAAATTCGAAGACATAATTCGAATTTGATGATTAAATTCGAATACAATTTCGAATTTAGCTCAAATTCGAGTTGGTTCCATGCATTTTCGAGTTTGTTCTTGACATCTCGAATTTGTTCATATTTTATAGCTTTAAAACATACGTTTCCACATCTAAAATCACGAATATGTTAAATATTAAGCCTAGGTTCGATTATATCATACATAGTCTAGTTAAAACTCGAGCTAAATTAACTTTAATCACATAAAATTGTCAAATTCGAATTTATTTTTAAAACCGAAAATATAAAAGCTTAAAAATATCGATTCTTACCTCAAATTCGTACGATATCACGTATGGAATAGCAGATTTGTGTAGAATTCTTCAAGATCTTTCCAACGATATATAGAACTCGATAATCGGCCGGTCGGTTTAGGAGATAATTTAGAGAGAAGGTAGAGAGAGAGTGTGTAGAGAGAGAGTAGAGAGAGAGACTGAATTTTGGAATGAATAAAAATAATCTTAATTACGTTTATATACTTCATCTAGTTATATTTGCTAGTTAACTCACTTTCATTTTTGTATATTATATCTCTTTTATTTAATTATCTTTAATAATTTATTAATTCATAATATAAATATTTATATAATTTAATTAAATATTTCATAACTTAATTAAATTATAATTCAAATAATGTAACATTATTACATTATCAGTTCAAAATACTGAATTTATGACTGGGTCAAAATTAGGTTGTTACAGAATGGGCTCCACCACGCACAAACTTCGTCCCCGAAGTTAGTTATGTTCGAACAGACTTGGATATGTTGCTTTCATGACATCTCTGGATTCCCAAGACTGATGCGAACCTTTGTGGTGTTTCCACTGGACGAGCACCATCTGTATATCTTTATTTCTAAGCTTCTTGGTCTTCGAGTCCAGAATACATTCTGGCTCTTCAACCACTCTAAGCTTTTCATCAATCTGCAAGTTAACGTGTGGTATTTGAACTTCTCTTTCATCTGCTAAGCTCTTTCTTAGATGACTGACATGGAATACAGGATGTATTCCAGATAAGTCCACTGGCAGTTCAAGACGATAAGATTGATTTCCTATCTTTTCGACAATCTTGAACGGACCGATAAATCTCGGAGCTAGCTTGTTTCTCTTTATAAATCTCACCACATTCTTCATTGGGGATACTTTCAGCAACACCCAATCGTTAACTGCAAAGCTTATTGATCTGTGTCGATTATCATAATATGACTTCTGCCTGCTTTGAGCTTCAAGAATGTTCCTTCTGACGAGTTGAATCTTCTCATGAGTCAACTGTAGAAGGGTAGGACCTGCTATAGGTGATTCACCTGTTTCGCGCCAACAGGTGGGAGTTCTGCACTTTCTTCCGTACAAAGCTTCAAATGGAGCCATCTTGATCGTAGAATGATAACTGTTGTTGTAAGAGAATTCGACCAACGGCAAGTGATCATCCCAGTTACCACCTAGATCAAGAACACAGGCACGAAGCATATCTTCGAGAGTAAGGATAGTACGCTCACTCTGGCCATCTGCATTAGGATGATAAGCAGTACTCATAGAGATCCGAGTACCCATCCCGTCTTGTAGAGCTTGCCAAAATCTAGTTGTGAAACGACTATCACGATCAGATACGATAGATTTCGGCACACCATGTCGAGAAATGATTTCAGTAATGTACATCTGTGCCAATCTATCAAGGGAGTATGTTTCCTTCATCGGTATGAAGTGAGCTGACTTTGTTAATCGGTCCACGACTACCCAGATAGAGTCGTGCCATCTCTTGGTTTTCGGCAACTTCGTGATGAAGTCCATGGTTATATGCTCCCACTTCCATTCGGGAACTGGCAGTGGTTGCATATCCCCGAAGGGCTTCTGATGTTCTGCCTTAACCATTTGACATATTCTGCAGCTTTCAACATAATGACCGATGTCTTTCTTCATTCCTGGCCACCAGTAATCAGCTTTCAGATCGAAATACATCTTTGAGCTGCCAGGATGAACAGATAATTTGGACTTGTGACCTTCAGATAGAGGAGTGCTACGGATTGAACCATACTTAGGGATCCAGATTCGGTTTCCCTTGAGACAATGAAGTCCCAAATGATTCAGAGTTAGAAATTGTAGTTGCCCTTTAAGATTTTTAGAACAGAGATTCTCTTCTTTCAGTGCTTCAGCTTGAGCAACTCTGATGTCTTCAATAAGATCAGAAGAGAATATAACCAGAGTTAGGGCATAGCAGCACTTTTCTGGATAAACTTTTCTACTCAAAGCATCCGCGACAACATTAGCTTTGCCGGGATGATATAGGATCTCGCAATCATAGTCCTTCATAAGCTCCAAGGACCGTCGCTGTTTCATATTCAGATCCTTTTGAGTAAAAAGATGTTTGAGACTCTTATGATCGGTGTAGAGCTGACACCGAGTCCCATAAAGGTAATGCCGCCAGATTTTCAGTGCAAAGGTAACGACAGCCAACTCAAGATCATGAGTTGGTGCACTTTTCTCGTAGTCTTTCAATTGCCTTGAAGCGTAGGCAATGACTTTTCCCCTTTGGATAAGGACACATCCTAAGCCAGTACCAGATGCATCGCTATAGACAACGAAATTATCATTGCCTTCTGGTAAAGCTAGGATCGGCGCTTGAATCAGTTTCTGTTTCAACGTTTCAAATGCCTCTTGCTGTTTAGCTGCCCATACGAAAGGTGTATTCTTTCGTGTTAGCATCGTAAGTGGCACAGCAATCTTCTTGAAGTCCTTTATGAATCGCCGATAATAACCGGCCAATCCAAGGAAACTTCGGATCTCAGAGGCATTGCGAGGCGTTTGCCATTTTTGAACGACCTCGACTTTAGCCAGATCAACAGAAATACCTTCGCCAGAAACAACATGGCCAAGGAATTGAATCTATAAAAGCAATAAAGTAGAGTTTCAAGTTTTGTTCAATCAAAGAACGCTTAAGGAATAGCTCAAGACAATGTAAAGTTATACCTGTCTGAGCCAGAATTCACACTTAGAAAATTTTGCATAGAGTCTTTCTTTTCTCAGTAACTCTAGCAATTGCCGCAAATGAATAGCATGATCAGACTCCATTTTGGAGTAAATCAGAATATCATCTATGAATACGATAACTGACTTATCCAGCATCGGTCTGCATACGCGATTCATGAGATCCATGAACGCCGCTGGTTCATTTGTTAATCCAAACGGCATTACGAGAAATTCGTAATGACTGTATCTTGTTCGGAAGGCTGTCTTCAGAATATCCTCATCTCTGACTTTTAATTGATGATACCCAGAACGAAGATCGATTTTCGAGAAGTAGCTGGCTCCTTGTAGCTGATCAAATAGATCATCAATTCTGGGCAGCAGATACTTATTCTTTATTGTGACTTTGTTCAACTCCCGATAATCGATGCACATTCGAAAAGTTCCGTCTTTCTTATTAACGAATAAGACAGGTGCACCCCATGGAGATGAACTTGGTCGGATAAATCCCTTTTCTAACAGCTCTTGCAATTGTTTTGACATTTCCTGCATTTCTGCAGGTGCAAGTCTGTAGGGAGCTTTAGCAATTGGAGCCGCACAAGGAACCAAGTCAAATCCGAACTCGACTTGATTTTCCGGTGGCAATCTAGAAATATCATCGGGAAAGACGTCTGGAAACTCACAGACGATAGGAATGTCAGCTAGGGTTTTCTTTTCAGAGTTAGATTCAGAAGAGACGTAGCACAGATAAGATTCGTGACCCTTAGACAAACATTTGTGAGCTTTCTCTACAGAAATGAAGTAGTGAGCACCTTTTCTTTTCTCTCCTTTGATCTCCAATACTCGGCCGTCTGAGGACATGATTCTGATGATCCGACGGTTGCATACGATCGTTGCTTCGTTGTTCGTTAGCCAATCCATGCCGATGATAACGTCAAACTCTTTTAGCGGAATCGGTATAAGATCGAGGTTGAATACTATATTATTTACGAGCAAGGTGCAGTTTCGGTAAACAGAATCAGCCATAACATAGTTGTTACTGGCTGTCTCAATATCAATTACAACAGGAAGCTTTGACGGGGATTTAGATAATCTTGATGCAAAAGAAGTCGATATAAAGGAACGACTAGCGCCAGAATCAAATAGTACGCGAGCAGGTATCGTATTTAACAGAAACGTACCAGTAACTACGTCAGGTGTTTCTCTCGATTCTTCTGCTATTATCTGAAACGCACGTGTCCTTGCTGTCGGAGTTGCAGCTGAACTTTTTACTGTAGAATCTCCCGCTGATGATTGCGAATGAAATCGTTGCCCGCTGCGACACTGATACATGAAATGTCCTCTTTCCCGCATTTCGCACATCCACGTCCTTGCTGTGGGCACTCTTCACTGCTATGACCAATTCGGTTACACGCAAAACAAGTAACATCATCTGGGTTACACAGTCCCATATGTGACTTTCTGCATCTCTTGCAGAATCGAGGTTCATTTGTAAGTGAATACGCTTGAGCTTTCGGTTGGGATTGCTGAGATTGCTGGGACTGAGATTTGTTTGGCCTGGAGAATCTGCCGAATCTCTGCTTCTTCGGAGGAGGACATGTTGGATTAGCTGAGGGAGCATAAGGCTGATTGCCATATTCTAGGTATCCCCTCTCGATCTGTCTGGCCGCTTCCACCATTTCCAGATAGGACTTATACTTTATCGCGTTCATCGGGTGTCGGTATCTTGGGTTGAGTCCTCCGCGGAATCTATTCATCTTCCTTTCTTTAGTAGCTACTTGATACGAGGAGTAGCCGCATAGTCGAGAAAATTCATGCTCGTATTCATCAACAGTCTTTGTTCCCTGGGTCAGCTGCATTAGTTGAACCTCCATCTTATCTCGTTGATCAATAGGACAATATTTTGCATTGAACATATCAAGAAACTGGTTCCACTCTAAAGTCTGAATAATTTCTTCGCCATAGATACTTCTCTGGGTCTTCCACCATGCACGAGCAGCTCCAACAAATAACGCAGACGTATAGCTCACTTTCTTTGAATCTAAACAGTCAGAGATTCTAAAGATCTCTTCGGTATAACTGATCCAATCCATCGCCTGAATTGGATTCACTGTACCCTCAAAGTTCAGGGCACCGCTCGCTTTGAAGTCCTTGAACTTACAGCCTTTAGGCTGCTCGATTTGGGTTTCATGAGTAGAGTTATCAGAATCAGATTCTTGATTCTGGACTTGCTTATCTTTTCGCTTATTTTTCTTATCATTACGTCTTTTAGCTTCGGCCTCATCTCTGGCCTGAAACTGTTCTTGCATTATTTAATTTTGTTGCTCAGAGTGTTGGGCTAACAATTGTTGCATCATCTCGAACATTTGTTGTGGGGTCATGTTTGGTATGTCGCCTGATCTTGATCCTGACATCTTAATCTGAAAATTAAAATCATTTAACTATCAGTTTATAGACTTAGATCTATGTACCCTTTTTCCCATCCTAATAGTCTGTACAACCTATCTCAGTTCAAACCACCTAAATGATTGATACATATGTATTGCTTCAGTTTGAGATCAAGTATCACTCACGTAATACTTGATTCACTCAAACTATGGGCTTTGAAGGCAGTTCTCACCAGTCTAGGTCCCACATCATGCAATACGATATCAATCAAACTAAGATAGAGTAATTAATTGCGGAATATTAAATTACAGTACAAACATATTAAGATTTAAGTTTAATACAAAATAAGTTTTTAAATTAAACTTATAAAGGGCACAAGTCTAATCTAATTAAGGTCATCATATATTTAAGATAAATCTACCCAGAACACCAAATTATCATCCTCCAATTAGTACCAAAATGGGTTTGCTGAGTAGAGGTCTATGAGAACTCCTGTCTTGATCTTGTAAGACCTAAGTACTAGGTCCGGCAGGTGACTTTCCTTTGTCTTTTCCTGTAAAAAAAAATATTAATGTAGCAACCGTAAGCAATGCTTAGTGAGTAAATAGATTTTCAAATTAACATGCATGTCAAGCGGATCATCAATCTAGCGTGATATGTCTTGGCTGCCGCTACAACCCTCGTGATTGAGACATAGAAGTCATAGAGTCGGATGATGCTAAGGCCACGCTGACGCTTAAATCGTGGGGATCAGCCACATACTGGGCTAGCTACCAGTAAATCAACGTGGCGGAACATCGGAGGTCATTACCAAGTTCAATAGAACTGGTGAAAAAGCCAGGTCTAGAACAGACCAATCAGGGCTAATCAAGCTGAATCAATATGTCAAGTATATGCAATGATGAAGCATACGTAATCAAGTCATGATAGCAGTAATCTTAAAGCAATATCTGAAATGAACAGTAAAATCAATATCATATGAAATGATAAGTCAAATAGCTATCATGATCCACTGGGCAACACCCAACCATGGTGTGCACAGGTCACAATCCAGCTGATAATATGAATGTCAATTTAATCTAGCATCACCAATATGTCTCAACCGGAAATTCAAGCATGTTAAATCTGAATATCTATAACTCACAGTGTTGGGTCTTTATCAAACAGATGTAAAATCTGCCACCTGAATTATCTCAGGATTTTATCTTTGTCAGTATGTTCTCTATCAAATCAAGTCTTTGACCCGCTTTAAATCTTTGTATCTATGTTCAGAATTTCACTGAACCTGTCCAGAATTATTATATTAAATCATGTCATGTCATGTCAATCTTGTCATCTTTTATCTTTAAAATCTTTATTTTATCTGCTTCTGATAACTTGTTCATTCATAAATCATTCATTCAATTAGTTTCATTAATTATCAAGGGTCTATATATATATATATATATATATTAGTATATACTCAATTTGAAGGTTAAAGTAGGATATGGGGTAAAAATCAAAGTCAAGAATTAAATTTGATTTATATATATTAAATTCTAGCATGTATGCTATTTAAAACATATTAAAGTCGAATGTCTGATGCTAAAATCGAAACCCACTTCGAATTTGGGAAATAAGTTCAAACATATATGCATAAATTCGAAGACATAATTCGAATTTGATGATTAAATTCGAATACAATTTCGAATTTAGCTCAAATTCGAGTTGGTTCCATGCATTTTCGAGTTTGTTCTTGACATCTCGAATTTGTTCATATTTTATAGCTTTAAAACATACGTTTCCACATCTAAAATCATGAATATGTTAAATATTAAGCCTAGGTTCGATTATATCATACATAATCTAGTTAAAACTCGAGTTAAATTAACTTTAATCACATAAAATGGTCAAATTCGAATTTATTTATAAAACCGAAAATATAAAAGCTTAAAAATATCGATTCTTACCTCAAATTCGTACGAAATCACGTATGGAATAGCAGATTTGTGTAGAATTCTTCAAGATCTTTCCGACGATATATAGAACTCGATAATCGGCCGGTGGGTTTAGGAGATAATTTATAGAGAAGGTAGAGAGAGAGTGTAGAGAGAGAGTAGAGAGAGAGACTGATTTTTGGAATGAATAAAAATAATCTTAATTACGTTTATATACTTCATCTAGTTATATTTGCTAGTTAACTCACTTTCATTTTTGTATATTATATCTCTTTTATTTAATTATCTTTAATAAGTTATTAATTCGTAATATAAATATTTATATAATTTAATTAAATATTTCATAACTTAATTAAATTATAATTCAAATAATGTAACATTATTACATTATCGGTTCAAAATACTGAATTTATGACTGGGTCAAAATTAGGTTGTTACAACAGATGGTAACCCCCGAATATAAGAAAATTGAGCGTTACATTTGGGGACTCGCTCCTCAAATTCAAGGAAATGTCACCGCCTCCAACCCAACCACCATTAAGGACGCCATCAGAATGGCCAACAACCTAATGGATCAAGTGTCCCGGAGAATCGAAGCCAAGGCCGGGGAAAACAAGAGGAAATGGGAGGACAAGTCTGGAAGGAATACGGGCTCACAATCCAAGAAGCCCGAAACCATCAAGGCTTATGTAGCAGGAGTTGAGACGAAGAAGGGCTACACACCTACAAAGCCTTTCTGCACCCAATGCACCTATCATCACAACAACGGTCCCTGCCCAACCCCTTGTGGAAAATGCAAACGTCTTGGTCATTTGGCCATGGACTGTAAATTTGGAACCCCCGTTAACAATGGCGGCAATCAGAGAGGCTGCTATGAATGTGGAGCTGCCGGGCACTTCAGGAGTGAGTGCCTGAATTTGAGAAATGGTGGAGGAGCTCAGGGGAGAGTTTTTGTATTAGGATCAGGTGACGCTCGTCAGGATCCCCATGTGGTATCAGGTACGCTTCTTTTAAATGACATTTACGCTTACGTACTCTTTGATATTGGGGCTGATAGGAGCTTTATAACTGATAAGTTTAGTAAGAAATTAAATGCCACTCCTTATCCCTTAGACAACTCTTATACTATAGAACTGGCCGACGGCAAAATAATAGAGGCAAGTAGTATTATTAAGGAATGCACACTGAAGCTGGCAGATCATCCCTTTAAGATAGACTTGATGCCTATAGAACTCGGAAGTTTTGATGTAGTAATTGGTATGGATTGGTTGTCACATAATCATGCCGAGATTTTGTGTGGTAAGAAAGTGGTACGGATACCACTTCACAAGAAGAAGGTCCTAACAGTCCAAGGGGAAAGAAAGAACCGTCAGCTGAATGTCATATACGGCCTAAGAACATTAAAGTGCCTTAGGAAAGGTTGCATGCAGTATTGGTACAGATTGCAGAAAAAGAGTCGGAGGAGAAACGACTCGAGGATATTCCAGTGGTTTGTGACTATCCGAAGGTCTTCCCAGAAGATTTGCCTGGGCTTCCGCCAGCTAGGCAAGTGGAGTTCCAAATCGATTTGGTGTTGGGAGCTGCACCGGTCGCAAGAGCCCCATATAGACTCGCTCCTTCTGAAATGCAAGAGCTATCCAATCAATTACAAGAGTTGATGGATAAAGGATTCATTCGACCAAGTTCCTCACCTTGGGGAGCTCCGATCTTATTTGTGAAAAAGAAAGACGGATGCTTCAGAATGTGCATAGACTACCGAGAGCTAAATAAGTTAACGGTAAAGAACCGCTACCCCCTTCCCAGAATTGACGACCTATTTGACCAACTACAGGGATCTAGCTTCTACTCTAAGATTGATCTGCGATCCGGTTATCATCAAGTAAAGGTTCGAGAAGAAGACATTCCCAAGACAGCATTCAGAACTCGATATGGACATTATGAATTCCAGGTGATGCCATTCGGTTTGACCAACGCACCAGCCGTATTCATGGACCTCATGAATCGAGTGTGTAAACCGTATCTAGACAAATTTGTAATAGTGTTCATAGACGATATCCTCATCTATTCTAGAAATAAGGAGGATCACGAACAACATCTCAAGCTGATCTTGGAGTTGTTAGAGAAGGAACAGTTATACGCCAAATTTTAAAAATGTGAATTTTGGTTGCGAGAAGTTAAATTCCTTGGACATGTGATCAACAGCCAGGGAATCCAAGTTGATCCATCAAAAATCGAGGCCATAAAGAACTGGGCAACTCCTAGAACTCCCACGGAAATCCGCCAATTTCTAGGACTTGCCGGTTATTATAGGCGATTTATTGAAAACTTCTCAAAGATAGCAGGTTCCCTAACAGAGCTGACTCGGAAGGATGTAAAATATATCTGGGGTGAAGAGTAGGAAAAGGCGTTTCAACAGTTAAAGCAAAGTTTGTGTAGTGCACCAATTCTGTCCTTGCCTGAAGGGACAAAAAATTTTGTGGTCTACTGTGATGCCTCACACAATGGATTAGGTTGTGTGCTCATGCAAAGGGATAAAGTTATTGCTTACGCATCACAGCAGCTCAAAAGTCACGAAGTGAACTATACGACTCATGACTTGGAGCTCGGAGCGGTGGTGTTTGCACTTAGAATATGGAGGCACTACCTATACGGAACTAAGTGCACGGTATTTACAGACCATAAAAGCCTTCAGCATATTCTGAATCAGAAAGAGTTAAATATGAGGCAACGTCGTTGGGTTGAGCTGCTTAGCGATTACGACTGTGAAATTCGTTATCATCCGGGGATGGCGAATGTTGTAGCTGATGTCCTGAGCCGAAAGGAACATGTTAAACCGTTGAGAGTCCGAGCTTTGGTCATGACTATACAGTCAAACCTAAACTCTCAAGTCCGCGAGGCACAAGAGGAAGCACTCAAGGAGGGTAACCTACTGGATGAAGCCTTGAGAGGAATGGATAAGCAGTTTGAAATCAAGCCAGATGGATGTCGGTACTTCATGGGCAGAATTTGGCTACCAAAATTCGGAGGAGTAAGGAAGCTGGTCATGGATGAAGGCCATAAAACAAGATATGCTATTCATCGAGGGTCAGATAAGATGTACCACGACTTAAAGGGAATGTACTGGTGGCCAAACATGAATGCTGACTTTGCTACCTATGTCAGCAAGTGCTTAACATGTTTGAAAGTTAAGGCTGAGCACCAGAAACCATCAGGATTGCTAGTTCAACTTGAAATACCGCAGTGGAAGTGGGAGAACATCACATGGACTTCATCACCAAGTTGCCAAAGAATTCTGGAGGTTATGACATCATTTGGGTGATTGTGGATCGACCTACCAAGGACACTGATAAGATGGATAAGTTAACATGAATCTATCTTAAAGAAGTCGTCTCAAGGCATGGAGTGCCAGTATCAATTATATCAAACAGGGACAGCCGGTTCACATCAAGATTTTGGCGATCGTTGCAAGAAACACTGGGTACACGTCTAGATATGAGCACAGCCTATCACCCGCAAATGGATGGTCAGAGTGAAAGGACGATTCAGACTTTGGAAGACATGCTAAGGGCATGTGTTATCGACTTTGGCAAAAGTTGGGACAGGCACCTGCCATTAGTTGAGTTTTCTATAACAACAGCTATCACTCAAGTATTAAGACCGCACCGTTCGAGGCACTCTATGGGCGAAAGTGTCGATAACCACTTTGTTGGGACGAAGTAGGATATAGTCAGATTACTGGACCTGAGATCATCCAAGAGACTGCAGAAAAGATAGCCCAGATTCGAAACCGATTAAAGATCGCGCGGGATCGACAGAAAAGCTTTGCCGATGTTCGACGGAAGGATTTAGAATTCCAAGAGGGAGATCAACTAATGTTGAAAGTCTCGCCTTGGAAGGGCGTAATCCGTTTTGGGAAACGAGGAAAACTCAATCCTAGTTATATCAGACCATTCAAGATCACCAAAAGAATTGGCCCGGTAGCCTACCGACTCGATCTGCCCCCAGAGCTTAGTAACGTTCATAATACCTTCCACGTGTCCAATCTTAAGATGTGTCTGGCTGATGAAACACTCGTTATACCCATGGACGAGCTAGAATTAGATGATAAGTTGAACTTCATTGAGCAACCTGTAGAAATAATGGACCGAGAAGTCAAGAAACTAAAACACAGCCGGATCCCGATAATAAAAGTCAGATGGAACTCTAAGCGAGGTCCTGAGTTTACGTGGGAACGTGAAGATCAGTTCCGAGAATAATACCCTCAGTTGTTCTCAAATACTCAAGCAGTGGAGAACACGAGCTAATTTCGGGACGAAATTCCCTTAACAGGGGGAGACTTTAACATCCGGCACTAAACCAGGTTAGCAACAATGACCTAATCTGTATTTAATAGCCAAATATAATTTAACCAGTGGTCATTAGAAATTAATCAAGTGATTAACAATGGTTATTAGAAAATTCAACTCAATTAGAATCAAATTCATCGGTGCGATGAATCGGGAAATCAATTAATCCGATCAATTTACATTATGAGGGATTAATTCAACTAAGTACATAATTAAATTATGATTAGTGACACTAACGAAACTCTAATGCAATTACTTAACATTAATTATGCAAGACTAAAACAATTCATTAAAACAATGCATCCATAAGTATTTATGAAATTACATAAAAAATGGAAAATACAAGAATACGTTTCTAAATACTTTTATACAAAAAAAAAATGAAAATACATGTAAAATACATGTAAGGGCCAGCCTATAGGGCTTGCTTTTTAGTAGTTGACTTTAATATTTTATTACAAAAATCATACTCACTTTAAACACCATCATTTTGTTTAAAAGTGCACTCTTCGTTTTCATCCCATGCCTTTCATCATTTGAAAGACCAAAACTTTTTCTATAAATAGAGAGGCATTTCATTCATTTGAATCACACCAAAATATCTACTTCTCCTCTCTTGAAGCCGGATCCACACACACACACACACACACACACACACTACATACATTTTCCTTCCAAGTGTTCTTCATTTTGTTCAAGTGTTCTTGGTCCAAGTCTTGCAAGGATTTCAACTTCTACTCAAAATCATACTCTAAACACTTCAAAGTAAGTAAATACTAACTTGTTTTATCATACATTTATGTTTATATAAGTCTTGCATAATATATATAATCACCAACAACAACAAGTTTCATAAAAACTCAAGTTTATAAATTTCTAGTTTTTGTTTTTAAGTTGTTTCTTTAAATGTGTTTATGAATATATAAACACATCATAAAAGTGTTAATATTATGAAAACAAGTAATATATATGTGTTTTATAACTTGTATACAAGTAGTCTTTGAATAAACAACAAGAATCATAAGTTATTTCAAGTTTATAAACTGCGGATTTTCGGCAGAAAATTTATATCGACTTTGAAAAATCATAACTAATTCATAACTTAACGAAATGATTTGATTTTTGTCTCAAAATGTGAAGACCACCCCTTGCGGGGCAGTTCTCACGAGTATAGGTCCCACATCATGCAATACGATATCAACCAAACTAAGATAGAGTAATTAATTGCGGAATTATAAATTACAGTACAAAATATTATGATTTAAGTTTAATACAGTTTACGGTTTTCAAATTAAACTTATAAAGGGTACTATCTAATCTAGTTCATGTCATCACACAATCAAGATATATCTACCCAGAACACCACAATTTCATCATCCAATCTGTACCAAAATGGTTTGCTGAGTAGAGGTCTATGAAAACTTCACTTGATTCTTGTATGACCTAAGTACTAGGTCCCGCAGGTGACTTTCCTTTGTCTTTTCCTGTAAAAGTTATAATGTAGCAACCGTAAGCAATGCTTAGTGAGTAAATAGATTTTCAAATTAAACATGCATTGTCAAGCTGATCATCATAAGTCTAGCGTGATATGTCAAGGCTGCCGCTACAGCCACTCATGATTGAGACGTAGAAGTCATAGAGTCGGATGATGCTCAGGCCACGCTCACGCTTAAATCATCGGGATCAGCCACATACTGGGCTAGCTACCAGTAAATCAACGTGGCGGAACATCGGAGGTCATTACCAAGTTCAATAGAACTGATGAAATAGCCAGGTCTAGAACAATAGACCGACAAGGCTAATCAAGCTGAATCAATATGTCAAGTATGTGCAATGATGAAGCATACGTAATCAAGTCATGATAGCAATAATCTCAAAGCAAAGTCAGAAATGAATTGTGAATGCAATATCATATGAAGTGATAAGTCAAATAGCTATCATGATCCACTGGGCAACACCGAACCATAGTGTGCACAGGTCACAATCCAGCTGATAATATGAATGTCAATTTAATCTAACATCTACAATATGTCTCAACCAGAAATTCAAGCATGTTAAATCTGAATATCTATAACTCACTGATCTGGGTCTTTATCAAACAGATGTAAAATCTGCCACCTGAGTTATCTCAGGATTTTATCTTTGTCAATCTGTTCTGTCAATTCAAGTCTTTAACCCGCTTTAAATCTTTTAAATCTTTGTCTCTATGTTCAGAATTTCACTGAATCTGTCCAGAATTATCATGTAAATCTCGTGTCAATATCATCATCTTTAGTCTTTAAATTCTTTATTTTATCTGATTCTGATAACTTGTTCATTCATAAATCATTCTTTCATTCATATTCTTTATTTAATTAATATTCTTAAAAGATTAGTATATATATAAATATATATAATCATTTCGCTAATCTTCTTGTTAATTTGTAAATGTTTTATTAATATATTCGAATTTAAGGAGATGGGTTTCGAGTTTAATACATAATTTCGAATATAAGTGTTAAATTCGAAAGTATCAAAATCCAACATAAACTAAATTCGAAGGTCATAGATTAAATATAGAGTTAAATTAAAAATGAATGCTTCGAACTTAAGAAAATAAATTTGAAAGGTGTGTGATTCGAATTTATTATCAAGTTCGACCACACGTTATTAAATTCGAGAACATGGCTTCAAATTCGAATCTTAATTTCAATTTTATGGTCAACTTGAATGTACAGGGAATAATTCAAACATATATTCAAATATGGTACAAAATTTAATCCTAAGCTAAATTCTAGAATATTAAAGTCCAGTATGAGCATTAAAGTCAAATGAAACTTGAATTTGAATACTCCTTTCGAACATAAAGACAAATTCGAAGGCTCCAATTCGAATTTGATGCCTAGATTCGAACCCATTCTCGAATTTGGATTCGATTTTAATTAAAATCGAGTTTGTTCCATGTATTTTCGAGTTTGTTCTTGGCATTTCGAATTTGTTCATAATTTACAGCTTTAAATCATGAATTTCTAAGCCTAAATCATGAATATGATAAATATTAATCCTAGGTTCGATTATATTATACATATTCTAGTTAAAACTCAAGTTAAATTAACTTTAATCACACCAAAATAATTAAATTCGAATTTATTCTATAAACCGAAACAAAGAAATTAGAATAGCAACGATTTTTACCTCAAATTCGTACGAAATCGAATATGTGACAGCAGATTCGTGTAGTATTCTCCGAGATCTTTCCGATGACGTATAGAACTCGATAATCGGCCGGTCGGTTTGGGAGATAATTTAGAGAGAAGGTAGAGAGAGAGTGTGTAGAGAGAGAAATCTTCAGATGATGAACCTAACTAAGATACCGAATTTAATAATTCAAATATTTATCATATTCATGATTTAGGCTTAGAAGTTCATGATTTAAAGCTGTAAATTATGAACAAATTCGAAATGCCAAGAACAAACTCGAAAATACATGGAACAAACTCGATTTTAATTAAAATCGAATCCAAATTCGAGAATGGGTTCGAATCTAGGCATCAAATTCGAATTGGAGCCTTCGAATTTGTCTTTATGTTCGAAAGGAGTATTCAAATTCAAGTTTCATTTGACTTTAATGCTCATACTGGACTTTAATATTCTAGAATTTAGCTTAGGATTAAATTTTGTACCATATTTGAATATATGTTTGAATTATTCCCTGTACATTCAAGTTGACCATAAAATTGAAATTAAGATTCGAATTTGAAGCCATGTTCTCGAATTTAATAACGTGTGGTCGAACTTGATAATAAATTCGAATCACACACCTTTCAAATTTATTTTCTTAAGTTCGAAGCATTCATTTTTAATTTAACTCTATATTTAATCTATGACCTTCGAATTTAGTTTATGTTGGATTTTGATACTTTCGAATTTAACACTTATATTCGAAATTATGTATTAAACTCGAAACCCATCTCCTTAAATTCGAATATATTAATAAAACA
>JAANYP010001787.1:1039889-1059288 GCA_020465985.1 Centrapalus pauciflorus
AATATATATATATATATATATATATATATATATATATATATATATATATATATATATATCCACATATATATATATATATATATATATATATATAATATTGACCTTTGAGAATCTATGAAACAAAGAATATTAATGAAAGATGATTTATGAATAAACAAGTTATCATAGTCAGATAAAATAAAGAATTTAAAGATAAAAGATGATGATATTTACATGAGATTGATATAATGATTCTGGACAGGTTCAGTGAAATTCTGAACATAGATACAAAGATTTAAAGATTTAAAGCGGGTCAAAGATTTGATATGGCAGAGAACAGATTGAGATAAAATTCTGAGATAACACAGGTGACAGATTTTACATCTGTTTGATAAAGATCCAGATCTGTGAGTTATAGATATTCATATTTAACATGCTTGCATTTCCGGTTGAGACATATTGTTGATGCTAGATTTATTTGACATTCATATTATCAGCTGGATTGTGACCTGTGCACACCATGGTTAGGTGTTGCCCAGTGGATCATGATAGTTATTTGACTATCACTTCATATGATATTGCTTTTACAGTTCATTTCATATATTGCTTTAAGATTACTGCTATCATGACTATGAATACTTATGCTTCATCATTGCATATACTTTGACATTTGATTCAGCTTGATTAGCCTCATTGGTCTATTGTTCTAGACCTGGCTATTACAGCCCTCATGATTGAGACCTGGCTATTTCACCAGTTCTATTGAACTTGGTAATGACCTCCGATGTTCCGCCACGTTGATTTACTGGTAGCTAGCCCAGTATGTGGCTGATCCCCACGATTTAAGCGTGAGCGTGGCTCGAACATCATCCGACTCTATGACTTCTATGTCTCAATCATGAGGGCTGTAGCGGCAGCCAAGACATATCACGCTAGAATGATGATCCGCTTGACATTGCATGTTAATTTGTAAATCTATTTACTCACTAAGCGTTGCTTACGGTTGCTACATTAACATTTTTACAGGAAAAGATAAAGGAAAGTCACCTGCTGGACCTAGTTCTTAGGTCTATCAAGAATTCAATCGAAGTTTCCATTGACCACTACTCAACAAAACATTTCGGTACTGATTGACAGATGAAACTGTGGTGGTATGGGTAGATTTATCTTTATTGTGTGATGACATGAACTAGATTAGATAGTACCCTTTATAAGTTTAATTTGAAAACCGTAAAACTGTATTAAACTTAATTCTAATATGCTTGTACTGTAATTCCTGTGAAGACCACCCCTTACGGGGCAGTTCTCACGAGTCTAGGTCCCACATCATGCAATACGATATCAATCAAACTAAGATAGGGTAATTAAGTGTGGAATATTAGATTACATGCACAAACATATTAGGATTAAGTTTAATACAGTTTTACGATTTTCAAATTAAACTTATAAAGGGTACTATCTAATCTCGTTCATATCATCACACAATCAAGATAAATCTACCTAGAACACCACAATATCATCATCCAATCTGTACCAAAATGGTTTGTTGAGTAGAGGTCTATGAAAACTTCACTTGATTCTTGTATGACCTAAGTACTAGGTCCGGCAGGTGACTTTCCTTTATCTTTTCCTGTAAAAATTATAATGTAGCAACCGTAAGCAATGCTTAGTGAGTAAATAGATTTTCAAATTAACATGCAATGTCAAGCGGATCATGAGTCTAGCGTGATATGTCTTGGCTGCCGCTACAGCCCTCATGATTGAGACATAGAAGTCATAGAGTCGGATGATGCTCAAGCCACGCTAACGCTTAAATCGTGGTGATCAGCCACATACTAGGCTAGCTACCAGTAAATCAACGTGGCGGAACATCGGAGGTCATTACCAAGTTCGATAGAACTGGTGAAATAGCCAAGTCTAGAACAATAGACTAATCAACGCTAATCAAGCTGAATCAAATGTCAAGGTATATGCAATGATGAAGCATACGTAATCAGTGTCATGATAGCAGTGGTCTCAAAGCAATATCAGAAATGAACTATAAATGCATTCACATAAGAGATGATAATCAAATAGCTATCATGATCCACTGGGAAACACCCAACCATGGTGTGCACAGGTTACAATCCAGCTGATAATATGAATGTCAATCAATCTAGCATCAACAATATGTCTCAACCGGAAATTCAAGCATGTTAAATCTGAATATCTATAACTCACAGATCTAGGGTCTTTATCAAACAGATGTAAAATCTGCCACCTGAGTTATCTCAGGATTTTATCTCAATCTGTTCTCTGTCAATTAAAATCTTTGACCCGCTTTAAACCTTAAACTAAATGTTCAGAATTTCACTGAACCTGTCCAGAATCATAATATCAATATCATGTTAATATCATCATCTTTTATCTTTAAAATCTTTATTTTATCTGATTCTGATAACTGATCATTCATAAATCTTTGTTTCATTCATAACTCATTCTTTCATTTACATTCTTTGTTTTATTAATTTCTCGAAAGATCAGTATATATATAAATATATATAACCATTTTGCTAATCTTCTTGTTAATTTATGCGTCGTACATGTATTTTATTCAATATATTCGAATTTAGGGTTTGGGGTTCGAATTTATGTATATGATTAAATTCGAATAAATACATTTCAGTATATATCAAATTCGAATTCCATAGTCATATTCGAATTTAATAGCCAAATTCATACACTTTGCTTTTGAATCATGAATCTCATTTATGGTCAAAATTGAATCTTCTTAGTCAAACTTGAATATTTATATTAAATTCGAATAGTGGACTTTTCATATGTATTAAATTGAAATGAGTGGATTAAAATCGAATGCTTATCTCAACTTTATGATTAAATTCGAAAACCATTCGAATTTAAATGGTCAAATTCGAATTTGGATTCGATTTTAATTAAAATCGAGTTTGTTCCATGTATTTTCGAGTTTGTTCTTGGCATCTCGAATTTGTTCATATTTTACAGATTTAAATCATGAGTTTCTAAGGCATAAATCACAAATATGATAAATATTAACCCTAGGTTCGTTTATATTATACATAATATAGTTAAAACTCGGGCTAAATTAACTTTATTCACACAAAATAATCAAATTCGAATTTATTCTTAAATCTGAAAATATAAAAGCTAAAAGAGTCGATTTTTACCTTGAATTTGCATTGATTGTTTGTTGATTAGTAATTGTAACTCTGTCCTTGCTTCAATCTTCCAATTTATTGCAAATTATGGTGAATTTTTGAGAATTTTTAGAGAGAGAGTAGAGAGAGAGAGTGTAGAGACAGAGAGAGTAAAGTGATTAATGAATAATAAATCTCGTTTATATACTTCATCTAGTTATATTTGCTACATATCCCACTTTCATTTTTGTATATTATATCTCTTTTATTTAATTATCTTTAATAATTTATTAATTCATAATATAAATATTTATATAATTTAATTAAATATTTCATAACTTAAATAAATTATAATTCAAATAATGTAATAATATTACATTATCGGTTCAAATACTGAATTTTAAGACTAGATCAAAAGTTAGGTTGTTACAGAATGGGCTCCACCACGCACAAACTTCGTCCCCAAAGTTAGCTATGTTCGAACAGACTGGGACATGTTGCTTTCATGACATCTCTGGATTCCCAAGACTGATGCGAACCTTTATGGTGTTTCCACTGGACGAGCACCATCTGTATTTCTTTATTTCTAAGCTTCTTGGTCTTCGAGTCTAGAATACGTTCTGGCTCTTCAACCACTCGAAGCTTTTCATCAACTTGCAAGTTAACATGTGGTATTTGAATTTCTCTTTCATCGGCTAAGCTCTTTCTCAAGTGACTAACATGGAATACAGGATGTATTCCAGATAAATCCGCTGGTAGTTCAAGACGATAGGATTGATTTCCTATCTTTTCCACAATCTTGAACGGACCGATGAATCTCGGAGCTAGCTTGTTTCTCTTTATGAATCTCACCACATTCTTTATTGGAGATACTTTCAGCATCACCCAATCGTTAACCGCAAAGCTGATAGATCTGTGTCGATTATCATAATATGACTTCTGCCTGCTTTGAGCTTCAAGGATGTTCCTTCTGACAAGTTGAATCTTTTCATGAGTCAACTGTAGAAGGGCTGGACCCGCTATAGGCGATTCACCTGTTTCGCGCCAACAGGTGGGAGTTCTGCACTTTCTTCCGTACAAAGCTTCAAAAGGAGCCATCTTGATCGTTGAATGGTAACTGTTATTATATGAGAATTCGACCAACGACAAGTGGTCATCCCAATTACCACCTAGATCAAGAACACAGGCACGAAGCATATCTTCAAGAGTAAGGATAGTACGCTCACTCTGGCCATCTGCATTAGGATGATAAGCAGTACTCATAGAGATCGGAGTACCTATCGCGTCTTGTAGAGCTTGCCAGAATCTAGATGTGAAACGACTATCACGATCTGATACGATAGACTTTGGCACACCGTGACGAGAAGTTATTTCAGTGATGTATAGTTGTGCCAATCTATCAAGGGAGTACATCTCTTTCATCGGTATGAAATGAGCTGACTTCGTTAATCGATCCACGACTACCCAGATGGAGTCGTGCTGTCTCTTGGTTTTCGGCAACTTCATGATGAAGTCCATGGTTATATGCTCCCACTTCCATTCAGGAACTGGCAATGGTTGAATATCCCCGAAGGGTTTCTGATGTTCTGCCTTAACCATCTGATAGATTCTGCAGCTTTCAACATATTTACCGATGTCTTTCTTCATTCCTGGCCACCAGTAATCAGCTTTCAGATCGAAGTACATCTTTGAGCTGCCAGGATGAACAGATAACTTGGACTTGTGGGCTTCAGATAGAAGAGTGTTGAGAATAGAACCATATTTAGGAATCCAGATTCGGTTTCCCTGGAGACAGTGAAGTCCCAAATGGTTCAGAGATAAGA
The DNA here is from genome assembly GCA_020465985.1 of Centrapalus pauciflorus. NCBI lineage: Eukaryota > Viridiplantae > Streptophyta > Magnoliopsida > Asterales > Asteraceae > Centrapalus > Centrapalus pauciflorus. Next base: position 1,044,847 of record JAANYP010001787.1, read on the forward strand.
ATTGTAACTGCCCTTTGAGATTTTCAGAACCGATATTCTCTTCTTTCAGGGCTTCAACTTGAGCAGATCTAATATCTTCAATAAGATCGGAAGAGAATACGACAGGAGTCAGGGCATAGCAACACTTTTCCGGATATACTTTCCTACTCAAAGCATCCGCGACAACATTTGCTTTGTCGGGATGATATAGGATCTCGCAATCATAGTCCTTGATAAGCTCCAAAAACCGTCATCGTTTCATATTCAGATCCTTTTGAGTAAAGAGATGTTTGAGACTCTTATGATCGGTGTAAAGCTGACACCGAGTCCCATAGAGATAGTGACGCCAAATCTTTAGTGCAAAGGTAACGGCAGCCAACTCAAGATCATGAGTTGGTGCACTTTTCTCGTAATCCTTCAATTGCCTTGAAGCGTAGGCAATAACTTTTCCACTTTGCATTAGAACACATCCTAAGCCAGTACCAGATGTGTCGCTGTAAACGACGAAGTCATCATTGCCTTCTGGTAAGGCTAGGATCGACGCTTGAATTAACTTCTGTTTCAGAATTTCAAATGCCTCTTGCTGTTTATCCGCCCATACGAAAGGTGTATTCTTTCGTGTTAGCATCGTAAGCGGCACAACAATCTTCGAGAAGTCTTTTATGAATCGCCGATAATAACCGGCCAATCCAAGGAAACTTCTTATTTCGGAGGCATTGCGAGGTGTTTGCCATTTCTGAACAGCCTCGACTTTAGAAGGATCAACTGAAATTCCTTCGCCCGATATGACATGGCCAAGGAATTGAATCTAGAAAGAAATCAGAGTGAAATTTCAAGTTTTGTTTCAATCAAAGAACGCTTAGGAATGACTAAAGACAATATAAAGTTTTACCTGTCTGAGCCAGAATTCGCACTTAGAGAATTTTGCGTAGAGTCTTTCTTTTCTCAGTAACTCTAGCAATTGCCGCAGATGATTATAATGATCAGCCTCCGTTTTGGAGTAAATCAGAATATCGTCTATGAATATGATAACTGACTTATCTAGCATCGGTCTGCACACTCGATTCATGAGATCCATGAACGCCGCTGGTGCATTTGTTAAACCGAACGGCATCACGAGAAATTCGTAATGGCCGTATCTTGTTCGGAAGGCTGTTTTCGTAACATCCTCATTTCTTACTTTCAGTTGATGATACCCAGAACGAAGATCGATTTTGGAGAAGTAGCTGGCTCCTTGCAGCTGATCGAATAAATCATCAATTCTGGGCAGAGGATATTTATTCTTTATGGTGACTTTGTTCAACTCGCGGTAATCGATGCACATTCTGAGAGTTCCGTCTTTCTTCTTTACAAATAAGACAGGTGCACCCCACGGAGATGAACTCGGTCGGATAAAACCCTTTTCTAACAGCTCTTGCAATTGTTTTGTCCTGCATTTCTGCATGTGCAAGTCTGTAGGGAGCTTTGGCAATGGGAGCCGCACCAGGAACCAAGTCAATACCGAACTCGACTTGACGTTCTGGTGGCACTCCAGAAATATCATCAGGAAACACGTCTGGAAACTCACAGACGATTGTAATATCAGATAAGGATTTCTTTTGGGCTTCAGAGACGGATTCAGAAGAGACATAGCATATGTAAGATTGATGACCCTTAGACAGATATTTATGAGCTTTTTCAACTGAAATGTTGCAGTGAGCACCTTTTCACTTCTCGCCTTTGATTTCCAATACTCGGCCGTCTGAAAACTTAATTCTGATGATTCGCCGATTATAGACGTCGTAGCCTCGTTATTCATTAGCCAGTCCATGCCGATGATGACGTCGAACTCTTTCAACGGAATCGGGATAAGGTCGAGGTTGAATACGATGTTATCGACGAGTAAAGTGCAGTTTCGGTATACAGAATCAGCTATAACGTAACTGTTACTGGCTGTCTCGATGTCAAGTACTACGGGAAGCTTCTATGGAGATTTGTATAATCTTTGTGCGAAAGAAGTCGAAATAAAAGAACGACTAGCGCCATAATCAAATAATACGCGAGCAGGGATTGAGTTAAGCATCAACGTACCGGTAACTACGTCAGGTGTTTCTTTTGCTTCCTCGGCTGTTATCTGAAATGCACGAGTTCTTGCTGTTGGCATTGCAGCTGAGCTTTTCATTGTAGACCCTCCAGCTGACGGCTGTGTCTGAACTCGTGATCCGCTGCGACACTGATACATGAAGAGTCCTCTTTTCCCGCATTTCGCACATCCGCGTCCTTGCTGTGGGCACTCTTCACTGCTGTGACCAATTTTGTTGCAAGCAAAGCATGTGACGTCGTCTGGATTGCACAATCCCATGTGTGATTTTCTGCATCTCTTGCAGAATCGTGGTTCATTCGTTAGTGAATACGCTTGGGCTTTCGGCTGTGAACTATACTGCTGCGGCTGTTGAGACTGAGATTTGTTCGTCTTGAAAAATCTACCGAATCTTTGCTTCTTCGGTGGAGAAGGACATGTCGGGTTTGCTGATGGAGCATAAGGCTGATCGCCGTACTCTAAATAACCTCTCTCGATCTGTCTAGCTGCTTCAACCATTTCTAAGTAACTCTTGTATTTTATCGCACTCATCGGATGTCGGTATCTCGGGTTGAGCCCTCCGCGGAATCTATTCATCTTCCTTTCCTCAGTAGCTACTTGATATGAGGAGTAACCGCAAAGCCGAGAGAATTCGTGCTCGTATTCATCAACAGTCTTTGTTCCTTGGGTCAGCTGCATTAGTTGAACCTCCATCTTGTCTCGTTGATCAATCGGACAATACTTAGCATTGAACATGTCTAAGAATTGTTCCCATTCTAAAGTCTGAATCACTTCCTCTCCATAGATACTCCTCTGAGTTTTCCACCAGGCTCGAGCAGCTCCAACAAATAACGCAGACACATAACTTACTTTCTTTGAATCTAAGCAGTCAGAAATCCTGAAGATTTCTTTGGTATGGCTGATCCAATCCATCGCCTGAATTGGATTGACTGTACCCTCAAAGTTCAGGGCACCGCTCGCTTTAAAATCTTTAACTTTACAACCTTTTGGCTGCTCGATTTGGGTTTTAGGGGTAGAGTTATCAGAATCAGATTCGTCATTCTGGACTTGTTTATCTTTTCTCTTATTTTTCTTATCTTCACGTCTTTTAGCTTCGGCCTCATCTCTGGCCTGAAACTGTTCTTGCATAATCTTATTTTGTTGTTCAGAATGTTGCGCTAAAAGTTGTTGCATCATTTCAAACATTTGTTGTGGGGTCATGTTGTTTGGTATGTCACCTGATCCTGATCCTGACATCTTAACTGAAAAAAATAATAATCATTTAACTATCAGTTTATAGACTTAGATCTATGTACCCTTTCCCCATCCTAACAGTCTATACATCCTATCTCAGTTCAACCCACCTAAATGATTGATACATATGTATTGCTTCAGTTTGAGACCAAGTATACTCACGAAATACTTGATTCACTCAAACTATGGGCTCTGATACTATCCTGTGAAAACCACCCCTTACGGGGCAGTTCTCACGAGTCTAGGTCCCATATCATGCAATACGATATCAACCATAACTAAGATAGAGTAATTTAATGCGGAATATTAAATTACAATACAAAATATTAGGATTTAAGTTTAATACAGATTACCGATTTTAAATTAAACTTATAAAGGGTACTATCTAATCTAGATCATGTCATCACACAATCAAGATAAATCTACCCAGAACACCACAATAACATCATCCAATTTTATCGGCTAGTCTTGTCTAAACTTAAATTTCAGTATTTAAACCAATAATGTAATTTTGTTACATTATTTGAAATATAAATTAATTAAGTTATGAATTATTGAATTAAATTATATAAATATTAAATTATGATTTAATAAATTATTAAAGATAATTAAATAAAAGAGATATAAGATACGAAAATAAAAGTGGGTTAATTAGCAAATATAACTAGATGAAGTATATAAACGTGATTTAAGGATCATTAATCACTTCTACTCTCTCTCTACTCTCTCTCTACTCTCTCTCTACTTTCTCTCTCTACCTTCTCTCTAGATTTACTTCCAAACCGACCAGCCGATTCTTGAGTTTTATATATCGTTGGAAAGATCTCGGAGAATACTACACGAATTTGCTATTACATGTTCGATTTCGTACACAATTGAGGTAAGAATCGACACTTTTAGCTTTTGAATTTTTTCGGTTTTGAAGTTAAAAATTCGAATTTAACATTTTCATTAGAAATAAAGCTATTTAACTTGAGTTTTAACTAGATTATGTATAATATAATCGAACATAGGCTTAATACTTAACATATTAGTGATTTTAGACTTAGAAATGAATGATTTAAAGCTATAAAATATGAACATATTCGAGATGACAAGAACAAATTCGAAATAAATAGAACAAATTCGATTTGTAGCTAAATTCGAAAATATTTTCGAATTTGACATTAAATTCGAGATTTTGGTTCAACTTTAACACTAAATTCGAAATAGCCTTTGACTTTAACACTAAATTCGAATACACCCCACTATTCGAATTTGACATATATATATATATATATATATATATATATATATATATATATATATATATATATATATATATATATATATATATATATATATATATATATATATATATATATATATATATATATATATGTAACATCCGGCACTGAACCAGGTTAGCAACAAAACCCTAATCCACATTTAATAGTCAATTATAGCCTAATCAATAGTCATTAGAACTTAATCAAATGATTAACAAGGCTTATTAGAAAACTCAACTCAATTAGAATCAAATTCATCGGTGCGATGAATCGGGAAATCAATTAATCCGATCAATTTACGATATGAGGGATTAATTCAACTAAGTACGTAATTAAATTATGATTAGTGACACTAATCATACACTAATACAATTACTTAACCTTAATTATGCAAGACTAAAAACAATTCATTAAAACAATGCATTCAAAAAGTATTTTGAATTTACAAGAAAAGGGAAATACAAGAATACATTTGAAATACATTTATACAAAAAAAAAAAAATGAAAATACACCATAATTAGGCCTAGAGGCCGGCCACCCATCAAGGACACAAGGACATGAAAAAAAACTATTTTTCTTATCAACCTCCATAACCCTTTCAACATCAAATCCTCCAACACCATTTCCTTTCATTTCAAGTTGGATCTTACACTCAACCTCCACTTTGAAATATCTTCTCTTCCTCTATAAATAGAGAGCATTTCCTCTTCATTTTATCACACAAAAAAAAAAAAAACTCTCTTTTTCTCTCATTCTATATCCGGCCCCCATACACACTCACACTACAAAGAATTTTCTTTCAAGTGTTCTTCATGTTATGCAAGTGTTCTTGGTGAATTCCTTCAAGATCCAACCTTCTTCACACTTGCATTCTTAAATTTCATCAAAGTAAGTAAATACTAACTTATATCATCTTATATTTATGTTTATATAAGTCTTGCATAATATATATAACCACCAACAACAACAAGTTTCATAAAAACTCAAGTTTACAAGTTTCTAGTTTTTATTTTTAGTTGTTTTCTTTAAATGTGCATATGAATATATGAACACATTATAAGCATGTTAATATTATGAAAACATGTGTTATATATGTGTTATATAACTTTTATAACTTTTATACAAGTTGTCTTTAAATAAACAATAAGAATCATAAGTTGTTTTAAATTTATAAACTACGGAATTTCGGCAGAATATTTGTATCGACTTTGAAAAATCATAACTAACTCATAACTCAACGAAATGAGTTGATTCTTGTCTCAAAAGTTAGATCTATGTCTTAACTATAGATCTGCAATTTTTCATAATTTATTTTGAAGTTTAAGACCTCCAGAAATTATTTGAGAAACCGAAAGTTTGACAGCTCAAAAATGGCCAACATAGCGTTTTTAACGAGATTTTTCACCAACCTAAACAACTCGAAAAATGGCCGTTCTTGATTCTAAAAATCCTTTGTATATAGTAGTTTAATGTCCTAGAAAACCAAAGTCTAAAACATTTTGGAGCTTGGTCAAAAACAGCCTCAAAGTAGGCCGAAAAACCTCCGAAAAAGCTGGAAAATTATATATATATAAACTTGGCGTTTTAAGCAAATCTTATTTATAAACTTGTAATGTTGGGTGATTTAAGACATAAAAATCTATAAATATACATATTATCATATATTAGTGATATTAAGTCCTTATCATCATTTAGGACTCGGTTAAACACCTCCGGTTTCATCACCCATCAAACAACGCACCTTTGCATTTTTGCGCGTCGTTTTGCCATCACAAGTTCGGTGAGTCTTCATAGCCCCTATTTTTCACTATCTATTGGGGTGGAAATACATGCACTGTTTTTTCATATGGACATCAAAACTGTTTATTTCTTATATGTATTACATGTTCGGATTCCATCAGCCCTTATATCATGAACCGTTAATTGCATTTATTTGTAAGCGCGAGTATATTGTGGATAGATCTATTGGGAGTCATGTCCCCCATTCGTGTTAGCTCGGTTCGGCTAACAGCGAGTGCATATATATTCAACACACGGTATTACGTATGGGAATACTGCACAGGGCAAACTCATTCTAATTAAGCTTCGGTTGCATGATGGTTTATGTAATACATACACGGAATTTATGATTTTATAAATTCAACTCATCTGATAAGGTCCATACAACTGGTCTTTTCGCGTAAACCTATGAGCTCACCAACAATTTTTGTTGACGTATTTTAGCATGTATTTTCAGGTAATTAAGGCAAGTATGCCTTCAGAAGTAACCACTTTCAAGCTTCCGCACTTAAGGGGTCGCATTCTTTTTCAAACCGTCGGAGATTTATTTGCATTATTTTGGATAATTTAATTATGTATTCAAATCTCTGTACCTTGCGAACTACTCTTTATTATTTACGGGTTATGTAAAACATTTCTACCTTTTAAAGTTATATCGATGTATTTCTTTGAAAACGTCCATATAGTGGTCGTTCATTATGATTATGGTCACGCTTCCGCACTCGTCACGCCTCGCTGCCAACCGAGGTAGCAGGGTGTGACAGATTGGTATCAGAGCCATAGTTATAGTGAACTAGGTTGCATTAGTACCCTAGACTATAACTGCACATAAGATTTACTGATTTTAGAAATATTTTGTAACTTGTAACTAACTGAAAGACTATGCATGGACCTTGATAGCAGAAAACATGTCTCACCAAGAGATAATCATCTTGTCCGACTCAGAAGAGGAGTATACCCCTACTAGCCCATGCAATCCGGAAGTATTTTCTGAGGAGGACCCGACCGAGGAGGAAGACCCCTCGGAGGACGAGGACCCTATGGAGGAATCCGAGGAAGAACCCATGGAGGAAGAACCGATGGAGGAAGAGGATCCTTCACCACCGACGGCCCCTGCTCGCGTCCCGTATCACCCGGCCGAACCATCCTATAAGCCGTATAGGCCTTATCCTAATGGCCCAAAGATGTTGTACACACCCCGGAAACGGGTAAACATACCAAGAAGGAAGTCTATTCCTGTTCCGACTCCCCAACCCAATCCCCCGACACCACACCGACGGGTTGACGCCCGAAGATGGACTTGGATACCGGAGACCCTCCGCGAATGGAGGCAGATGGAGGGAGTTCCTCCAAACTTCGAGATCGGAGGACCATCCTCCGCACCTGTCTCATCGCTCACTCAAGAGCCCGCCGATCAGACCATACCACTTTTGATCGCAAGGTATACCAGGCATGACCACCAGATCCGGTCACTTAACCTGGATATCGGGGAGATGACCGCTCGTTTAGAGCGGGAGGAGTTGCAAAACTCCAACATATATTGGGCCAACCAGCACGCCCTTGCTATACAGCAGGACGGACTGAATGAGCTCCGGCAGCAACTAGCCGAGAGCCAAGCCCGGATCGAGGAGCTGACTCAGCGCCTCAACGCAATGGAAAAGGGAGAGACCCCTGATCACTCCCACACTTAGTGCACATCTATCTATCTTTGTAATGTTAGGAAAATATCATGTAATAGTATAGGACAAAATTTTCGGGTAATAACCCGCCCCTAATGTAAGAAAACTTCGAATGATTAATGACAATTGCAAGTTATTTATGAAATTGTGTTTGATGATTATAGTATTGTGCTTTAAGGAGAATTTACCTCTTTAAGATTCAATTTCTTACACTATGCTTTTTCTTTAAAATTTTAAGATAATGTCGCCGAAACGAACAATGAACGCTGCTGACATTGAAGAGCTAGTCGCACAAAGAGTGGCTGCCGCTATAGCCACATATGAGGCAAATAGGAATAGCTCAGCAAATGGAGATGGTGGTGCTAGCCGCACCACGGGAGGAACGGAAATCCACGCAAAAGGTTGTGGAATTAAAGGATTTTTAAGTTGCAAACCCCGGTATTTCAACGGAACTGAAGGAGCCGTTGGCTTGATACGATGGTTTGAGAAGTTAGAATCTGTCTTTCGCGTCAGCGGATGTGCTGAGGGAGATAAGGTGAAGTTTGCTACTCACACCCTACAAGATAGCGCCCTCACGTGGTGGAATTCCTATGTCCAGTCTGTAAGTATCGATGAAGCCTACCAACTCACATGGTCCGCGTTAAAACAAATGATGACGGACGAGCATTGTCCGAGGAACGAACTCCAGAAAATGGAATCGGAGTTCTGGAACCTGTCGATGAAGGGAACAGATGTGACGGGGTACACCAACCGATTTCATGAGCTAAGCATTCTGTGCCCTCAAATGGTGACCCCGGAGTACAAAAAGATTGAACGTTACATTTGGGGACTCGCTCCTCAAATTCAAGGTAATGTGACTGCCTCAAACCCATCCACCCTGCAGGATGCCATCAGGATGGCCAATAATCTTATGGACCAAGTAGCCCGGAGAAATGAAGCCAAGGCCGGGGAGAACAAAAGAAAGTGGGAAGACAAGACGGGGAAGAATGTGGGTTCACAATCCAAAAAGCCCGAGACCATTAAGGCTTACGCAGCTGGAGCTGAGCCAAGAAGAGGTTATACCGGTACCAAGCCTTTCTGCACTAAGTGCACCTTCCATCACAACCAGGGTCCCTGTCCAACCCACTGTGAGAAATGCAAACGTTTGGGGCATATGGCCAAGGACTGTAAGACAGGAGCCCCGAGAACCAGTGGTAACAATCAAAAAGGCTGCTTTGTATGTGGAGTTACTGGGCACTTCAAGAGTGAGTGCCCGAAACTGAGGAATGGTGGAGGAGCTCAGGGGAGAGCTTTTGTGTTGGGAGCAGGTGACGCTCGTCAAGATCCCCACGTGGTATCAGGTACGTTTTTATTAAACGACATTTATGCTTACGTACTCTTTGATACTGGGGCTGATAGGAGCTTTATATCTGATAAGTTTAGTAAGCAATTGAATGCCGCTCCTTTTCCCTTAGACAACTCTTATACTATAGAACTGGCTGACGGTAAAATGATAGAGGCAAGTAGTATCATTAAGGAATGCACACTGAAGCTGGCAGATCATCCCTTTAAAATAGACTTGATGCCTATAGAACTCGGAAGTTTCGACGTAGTAGTTGGTATGGATTGGTTGTCACACAATCATGCCGAGATTTTGTGTGGTAAGAAAGTGGTACGGATACCACTCCACAAGAAGAAGTTCCTAACAGGCCAAGGAGAAAGAAAGAACCGACAGTTGAATGTCATATCCGGCCTAAGAACATTAAAGTGCCTTAGGAGAGGTTGTCATGCAGTACTGGTGCAAATTGTAGAAAAAGAGGCGGAGGAGAAGCGACTTGAGGATATTCCAGTGGTTTGTGACTATCCGAAGGTCTTCCCGGAAGATTTGCCTGGACTTCCGCCAACTAGACAAGTAGAGTTCCAAATCGATTTGGTGCCGGGAGCTGCACCGATCGCAAGAGCCCCATATAGACTCGCCCCTTCTGAGATGCAAGAGCTATCCAATCAATTACAAGAGTTGATGGATAAAGGATTCATTCGACCAAGTTCCTCACCTTGGGGAGCTCCGGTCTTGTTCGTGAAAAAGAAAGACGGATCCTTCAGAATGTGCATAGACGACCGAGAGCTAAACAAGTTAACGGTAAAGAACCGCTACCCTCTCCCCAGAATTGATGACCTGTTTGACCAACTACAAGGATCTAGCTTCTACTCTAAGATTGATCTGCGATCCGGGTATCATCAAGTAAAGGTTCGGGAAGAAGACATACCCAAGACAGCATTCAGAACTCGTTATGGACATTACGAATTCCAGGTAATGCCATTCGGTTTGACTAACGCACCAGCCGTATTCATGGACCTCATGAATCGTGTGTGTAAACCGTATCTGGACAAATTTGTAATAGTGTTCATAGACGATATTCTCATCTATTCCAAAAATAAGGAGGAACATGAACAACATCTCAAGTTGATCTTGGAGTTGCTAGAAAAGGAACAGTTATACGCCAAATTTTCAAAATGTGAATTTTGGTTGCGAGAAGTTAAATTCCTTGGACATGTGATCAACAACCAGGGAATCCAAGTTGATCCATCAAAAATCGAGGCCATAAAGAACTGGGCGACTCCTAGAACCCCCACGGAAATCCGCCAATTTCTAGGACTTGCCGGTTATTATAGGCGATTTATCGAAAACTTCTCAAAGATAGCGGGTTCCTTAACAGAATTGACTCGAAAGGATGTGAAGTATATCTGGGGTGAAGAGCAAGAAAAGGCGTTTCAGCAGTTAAAGCAAAGGTTGTGTAGTGCACCAATTCTGTCCTTACCTGAAGGGACTGAAAATTTTGTGGTCTACTGTGATGCCTCACACAATGGATTAGGTGGTGTGCTCATGCAAAGGGATAGAGTCATTGCTTACGCATCACGGCAGCTCAAAATTCACGAGGTGAATTATACGACTCATGACTTGGAGCTTGGAGCAGTGGTGTTTGCTCTCAAAATATGGAGGCACTACCTGTATGGAACTAAATGCACAGTATTCACAGACCATAAAAGCCTTCAGCATATTCTGAACCAGAAAGAGTTAAACATGAGGCAACGTCGTTGGGTTGAACTACTTAGTGACTATGACTGCGAAATTCGTTATCATCCGGGGAAGGCGAATGTCGTAGCTGATGCCCTGAGCCGAAAGGAACGGGTTAAACCCTTGAGAGTCCGAGCTTTGGTCATGACTATACAGTCAAACCTAAACTCTCAAGTCCGCGAGGCACAAGAAGAAGCAGTCAAGGAGGGTAATATACTGGATGAAGTCTTGAGAGGGATGGATAAGCAGTTCGAAATCAAGCCGGATGGATGTCGACACTTCATGGGCAGAATTTGGTTACCAAAATTCGGAGGAGTAAGAAAGCTGGTCATGGATGAAGGGCATAAGACAAGATATGCTATGCATCCAGGGGCAGATAAAATGTATCACGACTTGAAAGGAATGTACTGGTGGCCAAATATGAAGGCTGACATTGCTACCTACGTCAGCAAGTGCTTAACATGTTTGAAGGTTAAAGCTGAGCACCAAAAACCATTAGGATTGCTAGTTCAACCAGAAATACCCCAGTGGAAGTGGGATTTCAAACTTCCGGTTTCTCAAATAATTCTGGCGGTCTTAACTTCAAACATAAATTATGAAACAGTGCGATTATCGTTAGACATAGATCCAACTTCTTGACCAAGAATCAACGATTCGTTGCGTTATGATGTTAGTTAGATTTTCAAAGTCGATAACAAATTCTGCCGAACTTCCAGTAGTTATAATATTTAAAACAATTATTGATTCTCTTTGTTATTTAACAGACAACCTTGTATAAAGTTATTACAAGTATATAACACATCTTAACTACATAGTTTTCATATTCATTAACATGCTTATACATGTGTTCATAGTTCATACTGCCACATTTTAAAGACATACAACTAAAAAATAAAAACTAGAAAAAGCCTGAACAACTATGCACTTTTTAGAACTTGATTGTTGTGTGGTGGTTGATATATTAGCAAGACTATAACCATAAATATCAAGCTCGAAGATGTTCATAGTAGTAATTAACTTACTTGTCATGACATTTTAAGAATGGCAAGTGCTGAAGATAGTTGGTCTTGAAGGAATTCCCACAAGCAACACTTGCTTAACATGAAGAACACTTGAAAGAAAATTTGTTAGTGTGGTGTGTATGGGGGTCCTGACTATAGAAGGAGAAAGAAAAGAGAGTTTTTTTTTGTGTGATAAACTGAAGCGGAGGAACTGCTCTCTACTTTATAGAGGATATGAGACAGATCTTTCAAGTGGAGTGTTGAGTGTCAGATCCAATCTTGAACTGAAAGGAATGAGCGTTTGTGGAGTGGGTTGACTGTTGAAAGGGTTATGCGAGGTTGATAAGAAAAATAGTTTTTTTGCATGTCCTTGATTGTCCACTTGATGTGGGGGCCTGCTTAGGCCTAATTATGGTGTATTTTCATTTGTTTTTTTTTGTCTTTATCGCAGTTTTCAAATTGGATTGTATTGCACCTTTTCTTGTCCATTCAAAATACTTTGAATGCATTGTATTTAACTGAACTTGCTTCAGCTAGTTTGCCTAATAAGGTGTAAGATATTGTTATTAGTGTACTGATTAAGTTGTACTAATCATAATTTAATTTAGCGTCCTTCGTTGAATTAATCCCTCAGATCGTAAATTGATCATTGGATTAATGATTTCGCGATTGCGCACCGCGATATTTGATTAGGACGTAATTGAGTATGACGTTTCTAAATAAGTGCCTGTTAATATTTGAGTAAGTTTAATGCTTATTGATTAATGTGCATTTAATTGGACCTATTAAATGTGGCTAGGTTTGTTGCTAACCTGGTATCAGGGTAGCTCGTGAAGACACAGGTCTCCGCACTGTTTTATAGCTGTTCAACGAGAACTACTCGTCCGTCACGAGAAAAGTTAGCTCGGGACTTCTGCACAATCGTGCTATGAATATCTGAGAACATGTGGTGCATTGCGAGTGGTTCTTTTCCTCGGGTAGCCCCTTTTGTATCCCGCGTTTCCGAAGTAAAACGCAGGACCTCGCCTTCAGAGTTCCATATGATTATTTCGGGGATCCTGGGCATGTGTGTCTGCTTCGTTTCTTGACTTCGCAGTGCGTGTCCATATTTTAAGGTTGCCTCAATGAAGTTTATCACTATCGTCTAACTCCACGTTGTCCTTATGCGCTGGATTATAACGATGTGTGCAAAGCCAGGACACTTTCTGAGATTTGGATCAAGGGAATGCGTAATTTGATAGTGAACCATTTATTTAATGTTTCTGGGGGGCAGTCGCACGGTTATAGCAACCGATAGACATTAGATGATCTAGAACTACTGAAATCTGGAACAACTGCTGATGCATGTTCCTGATTACTAGAATGTCTGCTATGCTTGCCCTGTAATTGAATATTCCTTTTGTTTTGCATAGTTTTTTGTTTCCTTTTTTACCTTCCCCCCTGGTTGTTTCCATGTCCTTTTCTTCTCTTTCCCATTCCTTTTTTTCCCCTCCCCCCTTCCGTCCTTTTATCTCTTCATTCCCTTTTGGTCCTAATATCTTTTTTTTGGTCGCACCCCCTCTTCAATGCGTTTTCCCTCCCCTTTTCGAATTCTAACCTCCCGCATGTGATTCTTGTAGCTCTTTCCTCGTTTACTTCACCCCAACCACGCGATTTTATACCCGCCTTTCCACGGCGAGACTTTTCACACATGACATTGATATCCCTCTTGGCACTTCCTCAAATCCCTTCGTCGACTGTCTGCTAACTCTCTTATGTCGATCCTGCGCGATCTTTCACCGGTTAACGCGAGTCTGGGCTATCTTTTCTGTAGTCTCGGATGATTCCGGTCAGTAATCTGACATCTCCTACTTCAGCCAACAAGAGAAGTGTTATCGACACTTTCGCCGTTTAGAGTGCCTCGCATTGGGGCGGTCTTTGGTTTAATGCACTTTGAGTGATAGCTGTTTATAGGCCAACTCGACTAAGGCAGGGATTTTCTGTCTGTCCCAACTCTGCCAAACTCGATGACACATGCAATTTAGCCGGTCTTCCAGCGTGGAATCGACCTTCTCACTCTGACCATCCTTGTGGGTGATAGGGTTGTGCTCATATCTAGGCGTGCACATGTACTCCAGTGCTTCTTGCAATGGACTTCAAAATTTCTTGATGTTGAACGGTTTGTCTTGTCTGATATAATGATACTGGCACTCCATGCATGAATGAGACGACTCTTTATGATAGATTGTGTTCTGTTAACTATCATCTATCAGTCTCCTAAATGGGCAGGACACGTGCAGGTTTTGGTACGCCGTCCACCCTTCACCCAAGATAGGTCAAAACCTCCGACTGTCTTGGCCAACTTGTTGATGACTCCATGTTGATGTT